>CAJHQP010000738.1:0-156979 GCA_905132765.1 Moricandia arvensis | reverse complement strand
TGTTTAATTTTCATGGTGTGAGTAGTTCTTTTTCTTTAAACATTAACATTAACATTAATTTCATTCATAAACTTCCATGGCAAAACAGCCAAGATAAATAATACAAATACAAATCAGTTATACACCAAAAAGAGAAAAGAAAAGCCACCTGCCACCTTAACCAAAATGAGGACAACCAGGAAGGGTAATTTCTAGCTTAACCAAAAATGAGGACAACCAGGAAGGGTAATTTCCAGCCACATATGATTGAGTAAGACAATGAGATTTTGTCGGTAAATTAACATCTCGCTTAAGTTTTTCCAGCTTCCACAAACTAAAAAGATGAAGAGCACTTAAGATCTTACATGAGATACACCTAAGAGCATCATTATTGCAATGACCAAATTATGTGTCCTTAGCAAGTTTTAGTATTATTTAATGGTTAAAGACAAAATCTAGGGACAAAAGTAATTGTATAGATTATTGGTAGGTCCTTAATTTTGAGTCCTTTGCATTTTTTAGTTATTTAAATATTAAAAATATTTTTAAGATAAAACATAAAATAAGAAAATAGTTTAGTTGGAAAAAAAATACATTGCAAGGAAGACATTAAAAATTCGAAATTTAAACACATAACTCATAGAAACACCATAATTAAAGGCAAAGAACAATTGTATTGAAATCATAAAAACCTAAACATTATTATTTGGAAGATGTCCGAATTTAGCCCATATATGTTCAATCAAATCAGCTTTCAATTGTTCATGGGCTTGTCTATCACGAACTCTTGTTCGAACATGCATCGTATTGCCGATGTTTGTAGGCATATCGACGGAATATGTAAGATCCTCATCTTCTCCGTGTTGAAATTCATGAACGTCATACTGAGTGTACGAATCTCTTTCATCCTCGACAATCATATTATGGAGTATGATATATGCTCTCATAATATTTGTTATTTTGTTTTTATCCCATAAATTTGAAGGATTTTTAACGATCGCAAATCTAGCTTGCAGGACTCCAAAGGCACGCTCAACATCTTTACACACCGATTCTTGAGTTGTTGCAAATAATAAATTTTTTGGACCTTGTGGGAGTCGGATTGATTGAATAAAAGTGACCTATTTCGGATAAATTCCATCCGTGAGATTAGTAAGCGAAATCGTACTCCCTTTCGTTCACATGGAACTTTACTTTCGGAGCAACACCGTTAATAATGTAATCAAATACAGGTGATCGATCCAGAATATTAAGATCGTTCATAGTACCTGGAGCTCCAAAAAAACGCGTGTCATATCCAGAGGTCATAAGAAGCTACCGCCTCCAACACAATTGTTGGTTTCCCGGTTCCTCGTGAATACATTCCTTTCCACGAGGTAGGGCAATTCTTCCACCCCCAATGCATACAGTCGATGCTTCCGATCATCCCGGGAAATCCCCGTTGTTCGCCAATATAGAGTAGTCTTTGAAGATCCTCCGGTGTGGGACGTCTCAGGTATTCATCGCCAAACAAATTGATTATTCCAGCCGTAAACTGATGCAAACATTGGCGAGCCGTCGTTTCAGCCAATCTTACATATTCGTCACATGTGTCAGCCGCACCACCGTAGGCTAATTGACGAATTGCTGTTGTGCATTTTTGGATCGGTGAGAGACTAGACCGTCCAATTGCATCTTGTGTTGGTTGAAAATAATCAACTTCTGTAGACAGACGATGCACAATACGCATGAACAATGGTTTGTTCATCCGAAATCGACGCCGAAATAAATTGGGAGGGTATGTGGGATTATCACTGAAATAGTCATTCCAAAGTTTTGTGTGGCCTTCTTCTCGATTTCTGTCAATGAAGATACGTTTTTTCGCTTTTTGGGTGTTGGAATTTGAGAAGAATTTTCAAAGAAATTTTCAAATGCATCTTCAAACATAGTATCAATATCATCCTCCTCGTCATTTTTGTGGTAATGATAATGGGAAAAAGAAGCCATTATCAATGCAAAAAAAAATTAAACATAGACCAAATGTTGCAAAGAAAAATGCAAGAGAGATGGTTGGAATTATTATAAAAAGAAAATGGCATTCTTATATAAACATCAAAGTTTGGTAAAGTTTGGTAAAAAAAGTTTGGTAAAGAAAATAAAACGTTTTACACATTAAAGTTTGGTAAAGAAAATAAAACGTTTTACACATTAAAGTTTGGTTCAGAAAGTTTGGTAAAGAAAAGAACAAGAGTTTGGTAAATAAAAAAACACGTTTGTAAAGACCAAGAGTTTGGTCAAGCTTGGTAAGGAAATGAACAAGAATAAAGAAAAAAACAAGGCGTAGACATGCAAGTTTGGAATGCAAAATAACAAGTTCATACCGATACATTAACGTTAAACATTACCACTTCTACTCCTAAAACATCAGGAGAATAACCACTAAGACAACTGCAATAGCAAGTACCCCAATAACCAATTCAAACCTTGCTTTCTTCTTAGCCAAGTCACCAACAATCCTCTCTAACTCAACAAGCTTTTGGACAGTCCTACTATGAAGCAACTTTACCTCGTCAAGTTCAGCATGATAGTCAATGGAACCAGTTAGAAAGTCGACCTTCTCTGCGAGCTGAATATACATTGTCTCCAGGGATCTCATCTCCTCAGTAGCCGCCACATCCCACCACTTCCACACATGGCAGTCGCCATCATCCCGATTCTCACATGTATAAAACCTTATGCCTGGATCATTACGGATGTAAGATGTATCCAGGAGAGGTTCACCACCACAATAACATCTCTTCGGGAACCCAAACTCAACCTCTGGTTGAGGAGGGTACTGTATCTGATCTGCCATATTGTACATGCTCTGAGCTTGGTCCGCGAGAATGTCAGCTTCTGTATCACTGGGCCCGGTGAACGTGCCATACCCCTCTGAGCTTGAAGGCTGAGTGTAGCTGTAGTCTTGTCCCATTGCTGCCTTAACAAAAACAAAAAAAAAACTGAGTTAAACATATATAACATTACAGTCTATTAAACAAGAGTTAAACATAGAAGTCACTTGCACATTTATAACATAGAAGTCACTGAAACTTTTATAACATATAAGTAGAAAATACCAAACAGGAACTACATTCGTTATAAGTAGAAAGGTTTAACACGAAGCAAAGAAACAGATAGCGGTTCTTGACAACATAAAAGTACAAAGCTTTAACATAAAAGGAGTAGCTTATTCTTCACAATTTCTTCAGCCTCAGTTAGCGGCTCCTTTTTAGCAAGGAGAGTGTCTAGAATTGCTAACTTTGACAGTTTCTCCTTCATCGCCAAGTCCTCCTTCTTAATCTCCCAAATGCGGTCATAATCAGCAGGAGCCTTTCCTTTTCCACCACTATTCCTTCTTACTTTCGCAGCTTTGATTCATTCGGGCCTTATCTCTTCATCACCAACATTCGTGCTTGAATTTTGAGAAACTTCCTCACCTACCTTTCTCTTTGCACTGCCATTGACTTTAGAAGTATTGAGCGTAAGCCATTTCGGTTCGAATCTCAAGAGACACCATGCGTGCTCAAGGTTAAACCTAAGCTTGTAATCAGAGTAAAAGAACTGATGAGCACGCTGCAGGACATCATTCTCACTCATCCCACTGGTATTTTCTCTCTCCGCAGCTGCAAAGGAGCCGCAAAACTTCTTTGTGAGATCGTTGATTCGGTGCCACCTCTGCTCCAGGTTTAGATGCTCTATCTTCTCACCAGTAGCTCTAGCGTGTGGACTTGCTGCATAGTATTCACCAACACGTTTCCAGAACGTCCCTAACTTTTGTTCATTTCCAACAATAGTATCTTTAGAAGTGTTAAGCCATGCACTAATCAGGACCTCATCATCGGCTGGAGTCCATTTTTTGTCTCTCTACGCCCCACTGGTGTCTCTTCAGGAATACTAGTTCGAGCATCAGAGTATTGACTACTAAAAGGAGGGATTTCTGAAGAAGGATAACTCTCATAAGGATAGTTAGAGTGGGGAACACTGTCATTTTGACTGTTTAGAAGGCCTATGTAGCTAGAAGAGTGGCTATATGGATGCTGAGAATCCATATCAATAAGAACAGAAGAGAGAAAGAAGGTGATGGTTTAAGGAAAGAATAGAGAACAAAGACAATTGAAATTTATGATACAATGAAGGGTGGTTGGGGTTTAATAGGTGGAACTTGACATTAGTAATAAGTTACAATCTTTTAAAGACCTAACCACAAACAACCACAGTCAAATCAATACTAATTACACAGTACACTACCATCAAAGCTATTTCAAAATTAAATTCAAAGCTATTTCGAAATTAAATTCAAAGCTGATTTGGTTTCAACCTAACTTCTGTTTAAGTTCACATTTCCTTTCAAACGAACTTATCACAATTCAGTTTTGCTTTACAACAAACTAAACCACTCACAATTCAATTTTGGTTTACAATGCATCATTTTTGCTATCAAACGAACTTATCACAATACACAAAGTAAATCACATTACGAGTTTCAAATCATATTAGTAACATACAATTAACCATTGCTAAAATGAGTGAATGATAAGATGACCATAGTTCAATCAGTAACATACAATTAACCATTAAATCGTCCCAACCATTCAAAACCCCTAAATTTCAGAATCCCTAATTTTCAGAAACCCTAATTTTCAGAAACCCTAATTTTCACAAACCCTAATTTTGAATTGTATTTACTATCATCACAATCCTCAAAATCGTCACAAACCATCGTCGAAATCGTCACAAACAGAGGAGTGATTGAGAGATACCTGGCTTAGATCGGTGGAATCGATTCGGCGGAGAGATCGGTGGAGATGGTTGGTGAGGACTGAATCGATTCGGCGGAGAGAACGGTGGAATCGATTCGGCGGAGAGATCGGTGGAGATGGTTGGTGGGGACTGAATCGATTCGGCGGAGAGAAAGAGAGAACGGTTTCGGCGGAGAGATCGGTGGAGATGGTTGGTGGGGACTGAATCGATTCGGCGGAGAGAACGAGAGAACGGTTTCGGCGGAGAGATCAGTGGAGATGGTTGGTGAGGACTGAATCGATGTCGCCTTCTCAATCGCCCCTTCGGAAAGAACGAGAGAAACAAGACAAGTGAAATGAATGTGTTTAACGAAACCCCTTCCCACCGAAACTTTCGGTCTTTCTCTCTGTGACACGTGCCTTCACGGACCAACTATAAACGATTTATTAATTAACAATCGTCTTCCGCATTTTTAAGCTTTTTGTAATTAATTTTTGCGTTTTATTACTTAAGATATGGCACTAAGGACGCCGATAATGGTGCTCTAAAGGATGGCCAAGCTAGTGGTCTAGTAGTTGCACCCAAAAGATATGTTGCCTCCACTCCAAAGTTAATCTTCGTCATCCTGAGACTAGCTATACTTTCTATTGCCCATTGCCATCGATTGGCATTGGCTTCTAATCTTGTCTTCACATTAACAAAAGAGCTTCTCCCATGGAGAATGATTTCACCTTTTTCATCCCTCAATTTTTTTTTTATTCTCAAATTCTTTTATATTTAAAATTTTAACTTTAAAACTTATTTATTTATATTAAATAGTTGAGAGAGTTGGAAGGGTTTTACTGATAACAATGCTTTTAGGGCATAACTGATTTTCTTGCTACCACCTACAACGCAGCTTTGTGATTGATAGTGATTGTTGGCGTTTTGCAACAATCACAGAGAACACTATAAATCACTTTAAACCGCTCTAAACCTCATGAATTCAAAAGTTGATTTCATCTAGCGTTTGCGGTTGGGGTGGTTAATTAATTTATGTGATTAAAATTTAAAAAAATATATTTTCTATGACTTTTTAAAATTTAATAGTATGATTTTAGAACATAATTTTATATTTATTACAATACTATGATTTTAAATATTTTATAATTATATAAAATATAAAAATATTGTTAATTTATTATTTGACCACTGTTGCATTTGGTAGTTAGCCAGTTAAATATTCCGCAAAAGCACTAATTTCTAACCGCAATACCAGTCGTACAATATCTTAATAACGCTTAAAATCACAACTACCTATATATGTAAACACCCGCAACCGCAACCACAACCACAACCACAACAACAACCATTGCGGTTACACCGGTTAGGCCTTAGTAGTTGTGTTTTCACAACATATAATTTATGATAACTTTGTTCCTTTCAAAATGGAGTAAAGTTAGATACAGTTGAAAATATGGTAATTTGGGTGAATATTGTTAGAGAAATTGTCAAAAATACCACTTTTCTTGTACTACTTTTCAAAAATACCTTAATTAATTTTACCCTTGTTTTTTAAGAGGAAAAAAACACACTTATAACCTTTGGGTTAATTTAATCTAAGACTTAGGGTTTATAGTTAAGGGATGGTGTAAGGTGGGGGTAGAGTTTAGGAATTTAAAATTTAAGATTCTAATTAATTTAAAAAAAAATTGCCCCTTAAAAAAGTGATATTTTTGAAAATGTCTCTTTAATGAAGGTAAATATGAAAAGTGGTACAAAAAAAGTGGTACAAAGAAGTGATATTTTTGAAAATTCCCTATATTGTTTTAAAGAATCTTAATTCTCATAATGGTGGTAATCAACCCGAAAATCATGGTACGAATGATGTTATGGCTATTAATCTTGATCCAACATGATGGTCTTCAAATGTGTGTTGGGCCCTTTAATATTCTGAACAAACGAGGCACATGCATTATTGTTTGTTATTTTATTTTTTGGAACGCAAATTTCAATCGTCTGTTAATAAATAACCGTTTTTGTGGAGAGTAAAACTCTAACTAAATATCAAAAATATAACTGATAAAATATGAATCATATCTACTTAATTGGTGGATTAGTTAGCCCGTAGATATGGTTAAGCCTAACTGAAGTTGTTAGGGGTAGCTATTGTTTGGTGACTATTCATTTCATATTAAAAACTCTGAAAAGCATTGTCATGACTACTACAAATGTAAAACTGGACCAGTCAAGACCAGTTGTAGGCCTGGGCATCCGGGTCCTCGGGTCGGGTTCGGGTCGGGTCTTTTCGGGTCTGGGTCTTTTGGGTCTTAAAGATTTAGATCCATATAGGTACTTTAAAAAATTCGGGTCGGTTCCGGGTCGGGTCTTATCGGGTTCGGGTCGGTTCGGGTCCACTTATCTCGTACCCGCATATACCTAAATTTTTTCGGTTCTTTATTGTATCGGGTCGGATCCAGGTATTTCGGGTCCGTTTTCGAGTCGGTTCCTGATATTTCGGGTCGTTTCTACATATTTTTGAGTCTAAATATGTGTTTCGGGTCTACTTGTACCCATTAACCTGCAACGTTACCCGAACCTCAAACCTGTAATTTTGAAACCCCATAACGAAAAAAACACATTCTGAAACTGCAGTAGTGCAATTACCGTAACCATAACTAATAAACTTAAAACATGATCAAGTTACCATTCAAAACACACACAAAAAATCATTAAGTTTAATAATCTTTGGTTCCAAAAATACCCGATCGGGTCCCGGGTCGGTTCTGGACCCGAACCTGCTACTTACGGGTCCTCCATCATTAGACCCAATAAGGTAAAATTCTCGGTTCCGATTCTGGACCCGAACCTGTATTTTCGGATCGGTTCCAGGTCGGGTCCTCGGATACATGTTAAAATGCCCAGGCCTAACCAGTTGTTTCCTCGTCGAGTTTAACTTGTAGAACAACGGTTTATGATTTACGAACTTATAATGATCATCTTTCACAAGCCGCTGGATTTTAACACAAGGTTTCCGGTCACCAACTTCTTACATACAAAATGTAAGGCCAACAACAACTACTCACAAAACATATAATAAAATGTACTACGCAAATTACGTTTATACCACAATTACTATAATTGAAGACATTAACAAAATTTCCAAAATTATACATGTTATGTGGAAATTTAGGCCTACCAAAATTGTCTCACATTCATTTTGATGAATTATCCGTTTGAAGTTGCTTAGATTCATATGAATTGGACCGAATATAAAAATTAAAATCTGAATTACTTATTTCGGTATTTCAAATTTTAATGTTTTTAAAAAAATTAAAATTATAGCAAAATACTTATACTAAATCAATCTTTATCCAAATTAGTGAATGTTTAGATAATGATTTTAACTACAATAAGTTTTTGATCCTAACTAATTACTCAAAATATCATCTCCTATTTTATTAGATATATTTTAAATATTGCTTTTTTTATTCTAATTATTTACTCTGGAATCTTATCTGTATCTTTTGTTCAAAATGTACAATCCTATTAAAAATCAGGTAAACATATAGAAATGTTGAGTCCAAAACTAAGATTTTAACTTCAGTGGAAGTACAGGTTAGTTGAAAAACGACAAGAATCAAATGCAATTGTCATGTGGTTAACAAATTTTCCATTTCCAGACAAGCAAATGACTCTCCATCGTTAGTTTCGGTAGTGTGCGAACAAAAGCTGTAATAAATACTCTTATGGACCAGAAGAAAATAACACTAAAAATCAAAAGAATCTTATACAATAAAGTTGGCTTTTTTTTCTCCATAGGGGGAAAAAATGCCACATGTCCTCCTTAAAAGGGCCTAATCTCAAAATCATTTATGATGAACCGTAGTGGGTTTTACAGATCCTTTTTACTGGGGTGGTTTCATGTGTTTCTTTGGATTATACTTTGGGCTTTAAAACTATTTGAGGCCTGTCCATAGCATTGGTTACTCCTTCCTAGCGTCTGAGTTCTCGACTTCAGCCGCCGAATGTTCTAGAGATGAGAAAGGATGATGAACTCTCAGAAACGTTACAACGTTTCGTTTACTTCTCGCGCTTTTAGTTAATTGCTAAGCTTCCACCATCGTCCAAAGACCAAGTGGTAGATCTTTTGCTAAGACAGAATTTGCATATTGTTGGGGAAGTTAAGTTAACCATGGTGCAACGCTTGACGATTTGAGAATGGTGCTTAGTACACCACATACATGCCTTTGTAGATTTTTATTTTTGTAGCCTATATATAAAGGCTGCCTATTCTTCTTATCTTTTCCTTTTGCTTCCCTAGCCACCATGTTTTCTTACACTGGATATCGTTGTGTTTTTATTATGCAGCTACGGGATAGGAGTACCTATTTATTTAACAGCAAAAAGTGAGAAAAGGTTGGTGACTGGTACGTAGATGAGGAGAAGCAGGCATTCAATTGTTACCTAACGAAAACATCCCGCTATTCACGTTACTCGGCGACAATACCCTCTGGCTGTACTACTCAATGACAATTAATAAAAGACAAGGTCAAATTCTCAAACAAGTCTTACTATATCTACCTAGGAGTGTGTTCAGTCATGAACGACTCTATGTCACTCTTTATAGAGTGACTTCATGGACATGGCTAAAAATATTATATGAAACATCAGGTGAAGAGAACGAGCTAGGTGTAAATAATATTAAGTTTTCAACAACTTCCAATAACAATTGGTCTTTCCACAATCACTAAACAATCAACAATTTAAATAACATCCTTTCGTACTAAAATTTCTCTGTTTTTTGGCACAACTTAGAGTAAACTAAGATGGAACTTATGCAGAAGAGAGAAAATAAAGGACACATGAGCTTCAGTTGACAAGCTGCGATAAATCAAAGGCGTTAAGGAAGACATGCAGGCCAGCCTGCAGTAGTCAAAGATGCATGTTAGTTGTATATATAAAGAGAATTAACTCCTTCGTATAAGCTACATTTTCTTCTTTAACTTGGTAATAAAACATAGACTTCTCGCACATGTCCTCAGCTTTTACAATCACTATTAATAACATCAAAAACAGAATATAACCATTACAATCGCAGGCTATATTAACCAACAGTATGTGATTAGAAACAGAAAACCTATGATGTAACTTGAAAAGTTAATGTCATCATAATTAACTGGTTTGGACTAACTGGTAACAAGTTATGAACTAGCTAATATCCACAAAATTTTGGTTTCAGTTCAGTTCTGACTTGGTTCTGGTTTTGATTAATTTTTATAATTTGACTAAACAATTAGATCATTTTAGTTTTAGATTAAATATCAGACAATTGGATAAATTAAATATTCAAATAAAAACTATTTGTATAGTTCGATTCTTTCAAGTAATTAGGATAATTTGGATAAAATTTGTTTTGTATATTTTGGTTTATAAATAGTATTTTAAAACTATTTGATAATTTAAAATATTATAATTAATTTTATAATATTATAAATAGTATATGTTTTAAGTATATAAATTGCATTTTAGATATTCGATTACCTCTTCCTTTTCAGATCAATTGCCGGTTCCAAAATTATAGAAATTGTTTGGTTATTTGTATACTTTGGTTCGATTTCATTTCTGTTTCAAGATTTGTATTTTTAAAGTTTGGTCTGGAACACACAAATACAGATGCGCCCACACAATAGAAAACTGCAGTCAAAGAACTCAATTTTTGAACTTGCTTATATCAAAGCTATACTAACCACACTTACTTGGCCTACAAGTCACACACTACTTTGTAATAAAAGACGCAAATAACCAACAACAACTCAACAACATCTCGGCATCTAAATAAACACATTACAAACCAATTTATATGCTACACCCAATAAAGACATATCGGAAAACAACAATGTGTTTCCATATTTTGTCTTCTTCAACTTTAACGGAAAAAAGAAGAGATTTTGTCTTCTTCAAATCCTCCCTATGCAATTTAGTGTCGCACATGTAGAAACAATTAGGAGGATTTGAATTGCTAGAATTGTGTATTTAAGAAACCACAATATTGTGTTGATCTTACATACACACTTATGGAGGCAGACTATTTTTGCATACACATTTTGATACTCAAGTTTACTTTAACGCAAAGATTACCCCAAGTAAACTTTACTATGAAACATAATTTTTGAGTGTTTTTCATACTAATCACACTCAACTACTACGTTACGTTATTCCTTCTTTTACACTCAAATTAATTCAATTCGTATTGAATTTTTTTTGCCAGCGATCCAAATTATATTTTAGTTTTCGGATAATGCATATATTCTCCGTCTGCTTCCAAACAATTATTCAGTACTTGCATTCGAATAAACATAACAATACTCAACATACACAAGTACAAATCCAAATGATTGAAAAATGTTGCTAAGCTTGCATAGATACTTTCTTTACAAAGGCTTCCTCCCTTCTAGACAAAAGGCAACAACATCAAACACATTGAAATATTTTAATTAAAATTTGTCAGACTACACATCTAAATATTAATTTACAATATAAAAAATTATACAATTGGTAAGAATCCCGCGCGAATCGCGGACATACCACTAGTTACCAATAAAGACACATAAATAGATGGGTAAATAAGTAATTTCAAAACCTGATGATATAGTAGTAAATAACGCTTACCCGTTGCACCAACACCACCAATCCTGGGAGTCTTCGTGCTTGTACACACTTACTCTCCTTCTTTCAATAAAGATAAAGCGAGAAGTAAAGAGTTCAACTTCAAAGCTATCAATCATGATTAAGAAATAAAGCTATTTTGAAGATTTATACTATATTCTTTTGTGAAATAATATGATTGCTGTCTGACACTAATTTAAAAAAAAAATAATAGAAGCATCGGAATTTCTCTCTCTTCTCTCTTTTTGCCAGAATAATTTAAAAGTATATTCTATTTATTACAGATCTGCTCTTGGACTTTGGATTCTGCTACAAACGAAGAAGCCAAAGTGTTCATCTGTTCACTGTAAGAAACTTTGTTAATTTTCTCGGTAAACTATGGTTTTCTTTTGAAGCTGAGAATAGTAAAATGATTCTCTTAGCCTCGATTTCAATTTTCTAGATATCTGAGTTATGGAAGCTGAGATACTAAAGTCTAATTCTCTCCTCGATTTTCCCGATAAAATCTTCGATTTTGTTTTTAACTTAATTTTCTTTTCAGTTCATATTATCTAAAATCCGTAAAAAGATGATGCAAATGGACGGTGGCGATAGGCTGAGAGTGACGTTATTAGATTGTATGGAGACTGGCCGGAACTCGTTACCGGGATTGACTCTTGAAGATATTCTAATGGCTGATAGAAACGGAACCTCGCCACAGCCTCTGCCGTCGAGGAACCAATCAAATCGGACACTTCTTGATGTAATGCAGAGGGAGCACCGACACGACTACAACCACCGAGATAAGACCGCTTGGAAGTCTCTCCGTGAAAAGCTCCGTCTCAAACGCAATGCCACTGTTTGGATCTCGTCTAATCCTGTCCCGAGCTTGAATACCCCTGTCCTTCACCGGGATAATGACAGCCACCAGCTCGGTTCTCTCCTCTCTAACTCCAGAAACGAAGGAGCACAATCACAACCGGCGGAGGGGAGGTTACAGTTGGGAGCGGTGTTGGCCGAGGAAAGAGCGTTATCAGCTAGGGAAGAGGAAACGCCGCCGGTGGTGATAACAGACATGCAGCCGGCGAGGATGTCGTTGATGGAGTTATTGGATGAGAATGAAGGGCAAATGAGCTTGGTAGGAGGAGGAGGAGGAGGAGGAGAGGGCGAGCAAGAGGAGAGAGGAGCGGCGGAGATAAGTTGTTGTGTTTGTATGGTAAGAAGCAAAGGAGCAGCGTTTATTCCGTGTGGTCATACGTTCTGCAGGTTGTGTTCCAGAGAGCTTTGGGTTCAAAGAGGAAACTGTCCTCTCTGCAACACTCCCATTTCTGAAATTCTTGATCTCTTTTAGTCATTTTCTTTTCTCTTTTAATTATCATATTTAGGTTGTTTTATATCTTGTTGTAATGTAAGAGAAACTCTTTGTTGAATATCCCTCCCTCTCTCTCTCTCTCTCTCTCAGATTCATGGAAGTGTTAACCCCTTTTCTGTTATTGGGAGAAAATTGTTAAGTTATATCAAACTATTACCACTAATCAATCATTAATCAATATCGTAGAACAAGACAAATAGAAGAGACTAATCAAGAGTTTGTGTTAGATTAAAGCAAAACACTGGATAACTATTAAAATATTTACATTCATCTAAAACATGAAAACATAAACCAAAAGTTACACTTTATTTACGTACTCCCTGCGTTCCCGAAAGTAAGATTTTGTGGGAGTTTTTTTTGTTCCACAAAATAAGATTTTCTAGAATTTTAAGGTACTTTTATTAATTAGTGTTAATGAATTGTATACTTTCAAGAAACATTAATTAAAAATACTTAAACTGTTTAAATCTTATTGGTCAATAGTTATTGGAAACTGCATAATAGAAATAAATAATATAGTTAATCATAAACATTAATTATGTTCTTAATAAACGTGCAAATTCTAGAAAATCCTACTTTCAGGAACGGAGGGAGTATCATTTTATTGAAAAACTTCACCAACCCATCTATCTTTTACATGTGGTGGTAATATGGCAATCGAAGTACAAGGAAGGAGTTGGGAGAGGGAAACAAATTATGGTTGAACCATAAATTGCATATTTAATTTTGCCGTCACTGATGTGTGTTGGAAGAGATTCAATAAGTGGTCGTTCAAGACGTCAACAACCTTCCGACTATACTTATGGCTAACAACAATCACCTAACTGAGAGGTTCACTGGTTAACAACTCTACTTGTTGCATGTTAAGACAAGTGTCTTTGTTACACATTTGAATAACTGGTAGCTTTAGAAATGTGAAGTGTTTTAAAACGCCTCATAAACTGAAGGTGTATCAATGTTTAATACCTTAGCTTCCCTTGAGCCTTCTCAATCTTTCTCTTGGCGCGGAGATTATTTTGACACCAATGCCATCTCTACTATCAATAACTCCTTCCCACGAAACTAACCTCATCATTCACTAGAACATGTCCCGAGATATTGCTGTGGATCATCACCTTGGAATATTTCACTAATTCGAGTTCTTACTGGAAACTATATAAACATGTTTCAGTATGTACAACATTCCGAATAATCATATGTAGTTGTTGGAGATGAGTCTAACACAAAATCTATTAGAATGCTAGAACCAAAACCAGATCCGACCTATATATAAAAATGAACCTCATTGATTGATAACACACTGCTATAAAAAATAATTACTATTCACTGAAAAATTAGTCAAAATTGTGCAAACACACTACATTTGAATATCATCAACATCGACTACCAGCAAATAGTCATAGACGGTCTCTTTTCTCCAGAGAAGATATTCTTTTGACGATCTCTTCTCTTTAGAGGAAATCTCAATTTTGTCAGCATCAACCACCACCACAAATCCCATCAGAAAGACTTTGTTCAGGAGACTTGTTTAGACAATCATCTTAATTTTTGTAAATGCCGAGCTATTTTATACATTTGATTATTAATACAAAATCTCCAAATAACTTAGACATTTGACACTCACTTTATTGCTTGTTGGGGTCAAAATAGGTCACGATAGAATCAATGCTAGAAAACTCCTGAGAATTATTTCTTATCTAAAAAAGAAATATAAATCCAGGACACAAGCTTCGCGTAATTTAAAAGAAAGAAGTTATACGGCAAGTTCTAGAATAGGATGGCCCGATCCAAACAAAAAACTTTCAGGAAAACGAACAACTATTGTGGTCAGCAACGGTTATCTCCAAATCAATGTTAGAATTGTGTTTCTGTACCTATCCCGACAAAAGTTCCCAAGCTAAAGACTCGAGAGAAATGGAGCACGGAGCCAAACGAGCAGTCCAACTCGCCGAACGAGCGCATTGGATCAAGCACACCATCCAACAAGCCCGTTCGACGAGTTGGACCAGTCCAACTCACCGAACGGGAGAGTTGGATTGACCACACCATCCAACTCGCCGTAAGGCGACATGGACCCGACCTTATACCGTTAGTTAAACCTTGACGGACCCATTCCTCGTTTCGCCTCGATCAGAGTTACCGTTGGAACTTTACGATAAAAAATCGTGAAGACTCGTTTTCCCGAATTAAGTTCATGATTATCGTATAAACGACAACAATTAACTTAACACCACAATTGTCTAAACTATACGAGAAGTGTGAACTTCCTCGTTAAATCAATTTCGTATCATTGAATATTCTTTCGAAAAAATCTTGAAAACGTTTAAGTCGAAATACGATCCAAAGAGGCCTAGAACGCGGCTAAAGACCCACTTGCGATTTCATACGAAACTGAGCCCAACAATGTTATGACGGTGTATCTTTACTCGCAAAAGAAGATAAATCTCACGAAATTGGAAGATAAATGTCAAGTTTCTAAGATAATGATGAAGATCAAGATAAAAAAGAATATTTTCGGGAAACGATAAACTAGACCTAGGAACAAAAAAGGAAAGGGGAACATATCCATAAGGCATATATAAGGGGATCTAAAGAAAAAGGTGCATGGATCCTAAGATTTAGACCTAGAGAAAACCTATTAGCTTAGAAGAACTTAGAACTTAGGTGGCTAGAACAACAAAGTTATACTCAGACGTTTCTCCATCTTTGTTCGACGACTCTGATTTCTTTAGACTCTACAACTCATTGCACCTAGAAAACTTAAGCTTTATTCTCGATAAGCTCGGTTTCTATGACTGACACTCTATTACCAGACGAACTTGCTTCGATCTCTTGGTCCACTCTTTTAATTGAACTACGTCCGACTTGATCCTCGAAAGGGGTACGTAGGCAGCCTTTCTTAAGGTCGAGTCCCAAATCCTTCAAAACTTTTCCGTCTATTGTTAAGCGAGTTGCAACCACATAGGTTTCTCTCGACATAAGTGGTAGAGCTAGCAAACTTAGTCTCGTTTTACTGCTTATGTTATACTAATTCTTTTGTGATCCCGTTTCCAGACAAGCTTCATGTACGCTTTTGTCTCTGGAGCGCTCGAATGAAAATTCGAAATAAAAATCTATTTTTTTTAAATTCGTTTTGTTATTTTTTCATGTTTTCCAAGTTTACTCGATTACTTGTCGTTGGTTCTTGCAGAGAATCTGGGACCTCAATGAAAGTTAGGATTTCATGATTTTCCTTAATTTACAGAAATCGACTGTGTGAATTTCAGTTCCCACATTGCTGACCAACTATGAAAACAACAAGCATAAATTATAATAAAAAAACAATTTTGATATACAATAACAATGTTATGCATATTTAAACTAGAACCATAATGCATAAATTATAATTCTACAATAAATTATTTTTCATCATATTGCATATATTAAAATTAATGCATTTTAAATTCAAGCCTACATACCAGATATCTGGTTGTGCAATTATGGTAACACTCCGCTCTCATGTTATCCCACTTGTACTTGTCCATGTAACTATCCACTTTGTAAAAATAAAAATCTTTAATATACTAGATAGCTGGTTTTACAATAATGGTAACACCCCCCACCCTCTCATATTATCCCACTCCCCTCTTATTTTATCTTGATTTCGTCTACTTCTTGAATCTTGTTGATCCATTTTAACCCTAAAATTTTTTAACACCAGCCGGTCTATCTACAAGCTTTCATTTCTTGTTTCTCGTGATAACTTCCAACTCGGCTACCATAGCTTCAACCTATAAGTTGTTCGACATCTTCAACTCAGCTGAGGTAAACTTTTCTCCTCTATCGGTGTGAAAGGTTTCAATGGTTGACCCGATTTGCTTCTCTACATTTTCTTCTTACCTTTTGAATCGATCGAATGTCTCATTCTTCTCCTTCATTAGTTAACCCACATATACATGGAGAAGTCATCAATCAAGACAAATACAAATCGATTATTTTCTAGCGTTTGTGGTGTGATTAGTCCACACAAATATCCATGCAATAACTCCAATGACTTCATCGCACAAAACATGGTCTTAGTCATGAATGAATGTCTAATTTGTTTCCCTGCTAGACATGCGTAACACACACTTTCTCTCTGTGTGTTAAAATCGGCATTTTTACGATCATCTCCTTCTTTACCATGTTTTTCATCACTCCATTTCTTATATTTACTAGTCGAGCATGCCACCTCTATGTAACATCTTATCTCTGACATGTAAACACTTCGGGTAGATGATCTCCATCGGGTATTGTAAAGTTGGTTTGGAGATCTTGTAACACGTACTAACAACTTTCCACAAGAATCTTTGAGTGTTAAATAGACATCTTTCATGTTAACCTCACATCCATTTTCTGTTGCTTGTCCAAGACTCAATATGTTATGCTTCAGGTTAGGTATGTAATATATGTCTTTAAGTGCCTTATTTATTCCAGTCTTGCACACAAAAGTAACCACACCCTTTCCTACAATGTTAACACACGAACCATCACCAAACTTCACCTTCCCTTTGGTGTTTTGATACATAATCAAAAAGAATTCCTTGTTTCCGGCATGTGATTCACTCTATTATTCAGATACTAAACACTTACATTTGTCGATATCAAGATTCTTTGGAATCACTTTGTCTTCATTCGAGAACACCACCTCGTGTACATAACGTACATTGGCCTCTTGTGTCTCGTTTAAGTTGGTTTCTCAATTCTTCACTGGTTTCTCGGGACAAATAGTTGCATAGTGACCCGACTTGTCAGATCTCCAACATATCACCTTTTAACGATTTTTCTTCAAGTTTTTGTCTTTGGTGTGTGACACATGGTTTTGGTTGTTGAAACATCCTTGATCTATGCCTCTTCCCTTTTGCCCTCTACCTCTACCACATAAATCTCCATAATTTCTATGAATATGTTGATTATTATCCAAAATATAAGCTTCCGATGGTGTTCTTCTACGTTTCTTCCCCTATACACTCCTCATACGTCATTAGCCTTCCAACTATGTCCTCAAAACCCGTAGAGTCTAAGTCTAAGATTTGCTCGAGGGACACTACGATCTTGATGTACTTGTGTCTTAGGAGACCCTTCAAAAACATCTTAACCATCTTGGATTCTTCTATGTTTTATCCTAACGAAGCTGCTTTGGATGATAAGTCTGATATCTTACTCGCACAGTCATCGACCATGTCATTATCATCTATCTTCAACATGTCAAACTTTGTCATCAACGTTTGAAGTCTCTCATTCCTTACACGATTAGCTCCAAAGTGTCGTGACTTGATGGCGTTCTAGATGTCTTTCGATGTGGTTTATTCTCCCACTAGGAGAATTAAAGTTTTGGGAACAAATTGAAACAAAAGAAAAGTCACAAAATCGTTCTTCTTTTGATCATCCGAGCCTTGTCCTATTGTGTCCCACACTTCATGAACACGAAGTAACACCTTCATCCTCATCGACCAAACTTTGTAGTTTTTCGAATGACAACATGGGACATTGGATGGATGCGGATCCAGAGTCCTTTGTATATGGATCCCTATTCACGACGATCATCTTGCTTACATGATCTGTTTCACAGTCATCAGGATCAAATTTTCAACTTAAGCTTAGGTCGAGTCTCAAACCTAAGGTTCTAATACCAATTCAAATCTCTAGAAACACAAAGATTTATAAGAACAAATTTTCTTATTGCTTTAGAAACTTTTCAAAACTAAATGTCTCAATGTTTCTCTTAGATCTTATGGAACAACTCTTCAAAAGATCTATATATTTATAATGAAAGAAAATTCTCTTATACATGTGGGATATGAAAATACAAACTTAACATAAATAGAAAACTTCCTATTATATTTTTTTTTGTGTTTATCTCTCAATAGATTAAACATACATCGATATGTTAATTTTCTACAAGCTTGGAATTATCCAACATGTGATAGTTGAAATTTCCTCATATTCTAATCAGATCTTTTGAATATTTTGTATCTAGATATCTACTTGAACATATGCAAAATCATATCAACTCGATTCAAAATAGTGTGATATGAATTTCAGCCACAATAGTTTCAACTTTTTTTCTGTTTGATTCAACATTGTTCACAACAAATATCCATAGCAAATTTGTTATCCAATTTGTTGTTAAGTTTGCTAAGTAACCAGTTGACATAGAAAAAGTAGAACTAGTTGTAGTGATAAAATTGTTTAATTTGAAATCGTGTTTTGGGTGGTTCAAAAAAGAAAAGAAAAGAAATCATGTTTTGCAGATTTACAAGGTAAGTTATAAATGTAAGCATGTTTTATTTTTGGGCAATTCTCTTAAATATTCATTTTAAAGTTTTGTCACCAAAAAAAAAATTCAAGAAAAAATAGTTCAAAATAACCTTTTTTGAAAATTAATATTTATTTTAATTTTTAAAATTTTAAACCCACTCTAAAACTTTATCCAATAACTTTAAACGTTAATTATAAGTTAGCTAATTTTAGGCCTATAACTGCATATTTATACCTTAGTAAAAAAAAATTTGGTTATTTTTCTTAGAGATTGTTTTTGTGAAAAAAATTTTTGTAGGGCTATCATAGCTATTCATCTTTTATTATATACTAGACCCTTTTCCGCGCTACGCGCGGATTATGTACTATACATTTTTTATTTTTTGATAATTTAAAATTATTAATTGTAAAACATTTTAAATAATAAAATAAGACAATGATAGCTTGATATTTTTCGTTGTGATTTTTGGATGTTATTAAAACTATATGATTTTGTTATTCTAACATGTAAAAGTATATTCCCCCTATCCATCATTTTAGTAAAATAAATTGTATCATATAATTTTGTATGCCGTGAACTATTTAAACTTTGATTTCTGTGAAGTTGGGTTTTTATTTTATATTTATAATACCTTAATTTTTTTTTTAAATATGGAAAATTAAATATAATTTGCATTTACAATTTATTTTATTTTTTATCTTCAAAACATAATTTATAATTTTCTTATAGGATAAAAGCTTTTAGCAATACTTTTATTTCTCTACTCGTTTAGCACTATTGGCTTTTAATTTCAAATTGTGTTTATTCACTAAGCTTGAAAGTGGAATATATGGTTAGATTCAAAACTACTTTTGCTATATTTTTAATACAACGTTTATTTGGTCATCAACCTAATTAACCCCATAAAGATTGGATTATTTTTCTTTAATGTTTCTCATTAAGCTTGATTTTCAAACAAATTAACAAAATAGTGATTATCCTAACTAATGTGGGCAATGCATCTTAATCTCATATATCAGTGTTTGGAAGAAACAAACAAAATAATTTTACAGAATGCATCTTCTGCTTTAGCATGAATCCGTTATTTCAAAAGACATCAAGACAAGTATAATGCTGCAAAAACATTAGTAACAAAAAAATTTAAACATAGATAGACACTCTAAAATATTTGTTTTAGATAAGAAACAAAATTACAGAACAAAATACAACATAAATGTTTGAGTTTATTCACTCTTCTTCCTCGGCCTCTTGAAGACAAAAATAAAAATATCACTCTTCATGATGTGAGTTACTTTGTGCCCTTCTAGTTTGTTATTGTTTTCTGTTTTTCTCTGTTATAGTTGTTTTAGGCCTAAGGAAGGTGTTAATATTACTGTATGAGTCTCAATATTCAGTAAAGAGGTTTATAATTTTTTTTTGTTTAATCTGGGGTATCCCGGGCCGAGGCCCAGACTAATCCCCAAGGGGAGGTGCAGCCCACGGATGGACCCTCTCTCTGGGTATTCAAATGGGCCGAAGCATTAACCCATATCCGCGTGGCCATAAGTCAGGGTAATCTGAGTGGCAACGGATTCGAATTCAGGTCTCTTAAGAATCCATGGAACGCCATGTACCACCCGAGTGGTTTAAGAGGTTTATAACTTGTTCCTCGTTAAGTGATAGGTAATAGTTTTGACCCTATTGATCATGGCATAGAATCTCCAACTGGTATATGTTTCTTTTATAAACTTTCACTGGTATATATGTTGCCGTCGGTGATTCATGTCTCTACTAATATATAATAGAAAGGTTTAGTTTGCTTCATGAACTTTATCTGTTGGCTTGAAATTACTGCTTATATTTCATCATTGTCTAATACTTCTGTGATTTTTATCTATATGGCTAGTTTCCTCTGCTTATTGTGCGGTGAGCTGATTTTATCATAATTTTGTTATCATTGTCTTTAAATTCTTTTTCTGGTATTAATGTGTAATGTCTGATCTTGTTTATCTTGGGTTCTGTTTCCCCTTTGTTTTTTTTTGATGTAACAATTTTCCCTTTCTTGTTGTTGTTCTCTTTCCTTATGATTACAGGTCAGAGATGTGTAATTGATTACGGACAGAAATTCAAGATGGTCAAAATGAGTCGGGTATGTTTTCTTTTAGCATCTATTAAACTACGTTTTGTATATGTACGTTTGGTACTTAGTGATATTCAATGATCGATGAACTTTCTTCTATCTTTATTGCTTAATATATTAAATGTTCATATTGTCATGATGGGCTACCACTTTCTATTAATTTAGGCTTCAAACCCACAAAGAGACGCAACATGATTCCCTGCACTAAATATTTTTGTTCCAATTTGTCTTTGCTACATGCTTTGTGAGTTTTATTCTCTGTTACTTTTGTCCTACGTGTACCTGAAGGGTGTCGTAGCATAAGATTTTGATTCTCTGTTACTTTTGGTACATCAAGCCCAGCACCATTGTCACCATTGGCCTGAGATAGAACAGTATATTGTTGCTGAGTTTCAATACTAAGGCAGATGAAGATATAAGGAAATCATACTTACCTCCACATATTTTTCAATCAACTCAGTTGCTTGTCTTCCCGTAAGCTCCTTCCCCGCATCACCAAGTATGATGAAAGTTGCTTTCTCCTCATTGTCGTACACGGACATCTACACACAGAACTTGTGTTTAAGAAATGAGATGTTTATGCCATTGAGCGTAGGATGTAGACATGTGGGTGTAATGGCATATTACTTTTCAATTCCAGTGACATTTTCATCTCCGCATTTAGAACACATCAATGTAGTTAGGCCACCGCTCACTTTAGTTTGGCAATCTTTGCAAGCAATGTAGGACCAGTCAGTGTCCATGTTCATATCATCAATTGTGGCAAATATACCTGAAAATACACAAAAATATATTAAATCAAGGTTTCATGGTTCATATCAGTTCCGACAGAATTAAATCACCACCTTAGCGGTTTCCTTTCTAACAAAGGCATTGATCTCAGTTATAGTGAGTGTTTCAACCTTCATCACCTCAACCGTATTGACAGAAGAAGCAGCTGCAGGATTCTCACCCAACCTAGTAAACATGTGATTAGTGAGGTATAGATATAGGATACCAAGTATTTAAAACCAAACCACTAACCAAACTAAATACTTGTTTGTGGGATCCATTCATGGTCTAAGAAAACTCTGGAAGATGACATCGAGCTTAGGGACATCATGTCTTTCAAGTGAGGACGCATCATACACATAGAAACAAAGACAACGCTGATCTAAGGTCTTAGGAGATAAACTTTAAGGTCTAGATAGAACTCTAAACCTTAACCAATCAATTTAAATAAACTTAACTACAACCAAATCCAATTTGAATAATGTTTATGAAATAATTTTTTTGTTTCATTGTTTACAGTGGAAAAAGAATCTAGAATCAATAGATGCTATGATTTCTAAAAATGTTTAATAAAAGAAACAAATGTCTTACTATTTTAAGACCACATCACACCAACAACGAAGAAAAACTGGGACGGGTTTCACTCTTCCTAGAAAAGAATATGAACAACAACAATTTACTAAGCAGAGTGAGCATTGTAGTTGGCTGCTAGAAAGGGACACTGATTTCCACCGATTCGTTTAGGCTAATTTGTTGTCACCAAGAGAATGGACGCAGTGGTTGAGTTTTCATTGAACTTTTGACGGAACTCTTTCTCCACCTGGTTCTATAGGTACAGATTCATTATGGCCATAACCATAATACAAAAAAAGATCTGAGCAACTGAGAGAGCTTGGATGAACCTTTGCGAGTGAGAAAGAGGACGTAGATTTTTTATAGGTTGAAGAGGTGGGGAGGTGGAGAGGTCAGCTACATTTCGGCTTGAGAGTAATCAAGGAGCTTTGATGAAGGATTCTTATCGTCATGGCCGTTACACCCGTAAGAGCAACCGACAATCTTTGTTGACGCCGTCGACTGTCCAGAGGGATTCGGTGAGAGGGAATCAAAGAAATTGTGAAGATTAGGCTGAATAATTTGTATATTATGGGCCCAATAATGGCCATCTCGTTTCAGTCCAGTAACTAATATAATTACATGACCAAAATAGTGGATTATTTTAACTAACGTGGCACATTTTTATTGGCTTGAATTAATTAGTGACGTGGACAACTTATCTGATGATTTTATTCCCCTTTTAGTATTAGATAGATTTTCGGTTAATCTAAATACACACCGGTTTTGTATCAAACCGATATAATCCGGTTGGGTAATAAGATATCGTTACCCAAAACAAAGCCCACAACGAGAAGTGATGGGCTTTCACTACCCGAGGCAAAAAGCAAAGAAAACACGGGAGAAGTTTGGGGGAAACGCCACCAACAAAACAAGATCTAGCACGAACCCGTAGTGTGGTGTAGAGAAGGAGACGAAGATAAACCTTAGGAGAGGAGAGGAAGAGAGATCGAAGAAGATGAACCTTTTCAGATTTGCAGGTGATATGATTCACCTGGCCAGTGTTCTCGTCTTGCTCCTCAAGATCCATACCATCAAATCCTGCGCTGGTATCTGCATCTCCCTTTCGAATTTAAATCACAGTTTTAAATGATTTGCATATCTGGATTGACGTTGACCATATGATTCTCACTCGATTCGATTATGTAAATCCAAACGGTCAGTTTCAATTTAAAACACAGGGCGGATCCAATTCGAGTTTTGGAGAGACTGATCTCGAAAATTCATCAATGGATCTAACGGATTTGAATGGTTCTGATTCGTTAGGCTACGTTACGTTATACATGAGAATTTTTCAAATCTGTTATGGTTGATGAATTTTCAGGTGTGTCATTAAGGACGCAAGAACTGTACGTCATTGTGTTTGCTACGCGTTATTTGGATATTTTCACGAACTTCGTATCTGTCTACAACACGATCATGAAGCTGGTCTTCTTAGGAAGCTCCTTTTCCATTGTCTGGTACATGAGGTATCATAAGGCTGTCCACAGGACTTACGACAGGGAGCAGGATACCTTTCGCCATTGGTTCCTTGTCCTTCCTTGCCTTGTTTTGGCTCTTCTCATTCATGCAAATTTCACCTTTCTTGAGGTACTGTGGACGTTTTCTTTGTACTTGGAAGCTGTTGCTATATTACCTCAGCTTGTCTTGCTGCAAAGGACTAGAAACATCGATAACTTGACCGGGCAGTACATATTTCTCCTTGGGTACAACAATCTCTTCTCATAAGCTCTCTTTCTTCGATGACTTCTTCCTAAGCTTATCTTGATTTGTGTTGTCATCTTCTTGCAGGGGGTACAGGGGATTGTACATCCTAAACTGGATCTACCGTTACTTCACTGAGCCCCACTATGTTCGTTGGATAAGTATGACTCTCTCTACCTTAACTCTCCTCACTGTTGTTTTATATGTGATGACCTTTTATCATTGCTCGATGTACATGTTAGCGTTTGGGTTTCAATAGATGGAGCAATATATATATAGCTTCTTTAAAATCTTGTAGGAAGCTGTTGAATCTCGTACTGAATATGCATCACTCCTTCTCTTTTTATTCGTTTTTTTGCAATATACGTTGTTCTTTGTAAGTCTGACATATTAACATGGACTGTGTGATTACGATGATGCCAGCATGGATCGCGGGGCTTGTCCAGACATTGCTCTATGCCGACTTCTTCTACTATTATTTCCTTAGGTAAAATCATTACCTCAGCTTCTCCTCTTGTTCCTAACTCAAATTCTCTGCCTTTGACTCTTCTGTTCGGGTTTTTTTATGTTCGCAGCTGGAAGAACAACAAAAAGCTCCAATTGCCAGCTTAATTTTCGATTCTCAGAAACCCTAAGGATTCAGTTTGGTGCCTGTTAACTCTGTTGTTGGTGGTTAGATATATGTAAACTTACGTTACACTCTTTTTTGAACTTTTTCGTGTCTCAGCTTTTTGCTACTAAAGGATTTCGACAGGACAGTAAAACATCCCATTGCAACGAGATGTGAACCGTTATTACAATCGGGGTTAAATTGCAACAAACATAATAATAATAATAATTTGGAGATATTGTGAAACTCCAGCTTCTAAATTCTCATTTATTACTTTCGTGATCTTGGTACTAATTTAGAAAAGTCTTTGAACATAACATCTGAAGCTTTACACATCTAAAACATCCACATCCATTTCTATACAATGCAAAATTCTATACAGTAATTCAAAGTCACGAACACTGTATATACGATCGTTTTTTTTGAATTTCATCAATTCAATAAAAATTGAGAACACAAATTTTGGAACCAAAACTAATCTTAACGTTTGTTTGTTTTTTTTATTAGCAGGGGTTAAGGCCGAACCCCGCAATTCAGACCTGAAATCACAAAATGTACTATTAGTTTCATCCCAAACATCATGTAATCCTATGATCTTTAGGTTGTCTTGTGTATTTTTCAAGTTGAGGTAACAACACTTGATAATCTTAAAATTTCATATATGCATATATTTCATAATAGCTAATGTAGAAGAGATATATATACAACATATTGAAGAAAAACAAAAGAGAGAATGGGGATGGGCAAGGGACAATAAGAACAGGCGTGTAGGAGATGTATAGAGAATTTGATGTGACTCTAATCTCTTTGTCTCCACCATATCTTTCATGCTTTCCACTTTTTCTACCTTATTAAACCAGCTTGTATATGTGCAAACACTATAGTACCCCAGAGAAAAAATTAAACCAAGATGATACATACAAATTTTTTGAGTGTTTTTGCAGTAGCGTTATGGATAACAATGGTTGATGCTAGGTCTATCAGAGGGAGAGGAGTCGAGAAATATGTTACTTTCGGTCAGAACTATGTTGTTAAATGGGGTCAAGGTCATATTTCCACACTCCACTCTGGCAAAGAAGTTGATCTCTACATGGATCAATCTTCAGGTTAATATCTCTTTTTTTTTTTTTTCGTATAATAAAGACAAGAGATAGTATAATCCAAAACGGCTTTTTTTTTCTATTAGGAACCATGAGAGTGTGATCACATAGTGTGTGATTAAATATACTAAAGTGACACTGGTTTGGCTTCTACGTACGTGAAACAGGTGCTGGGTTCGAATCCAAGAACATTTACGGATCAGGTCTTTTTCAAATGAGAATCAAAGTGCCCGGAGGAAATTCTGGCGGCGTTGTCACCGCTTTTTATGTTCGTTTGTACGATTGATTAGTCTTCTAACTCAAAATTCAGAATTTATAAATTTTCTATATATGAAAAATAATGACAGCTGACTTCGTTGGGAAGTAATCACGATGAGATCGACTTCGAGTTCTTAGGGAACAACGATGGAAAACCCATAACGTTACAGACAAATGTGTTTGCAAATGGAGAAGGCAACAGAGAAGAGAGGTTCTTGCTTTGGTTTAACCCCACCAAACATTACCACACTTATGGGATTCTTTGGAACCCTTACCAAATTGTGTACGTTGTTATCTTCTCTATTCATTTCATGACAAATGATATTTTTGTTTGTTCCCTAAGAAAAGAAATGAAATGCTTGTATGATGACTGATAGGTTTTACGTGGACAACATTCCAATAAGAGTCTACAAGAACCAAGGCGGCGTTAACTATCCATCAAAGCCGATGCAAGTAGAGGCTAGTCTCTGGAACGGTGACGCTTGGGCAACTGATGGCGGTCGGACCAAGATTAACTATGCATACTCTCCTTTCATTGCCCATTTCCAAGACTTCTCCGGCCTCTCAGGCTGCTACGCAGATGGTCGGAGTGATAACGTTGCCACTTGTGGATCCTCCAACTACTGGTGGAATGGAGGTAAATATCAAAGGCTAAGCGCATACGAACAGATAATCTATCAGCATATGAGGAAGAAGTACATGAACTATGATTATTGCACTGATCGCTCTAAGTACCAAAGTCCTCCTAGAGAGTGTTATTGAAATAACATAACATTTTTATAGAAACAATTAATTAATATACAAATAAGAAATAATTAATTAATAATTGGTTTTAAACTAGAAATCTATGATAAGTCTCAATTTAATATTATCATAGAGTCATCTGATATTGTATCACTCTCTGAATGTTGTTTCCACAATTGTTCTTCTTTTTGTCTGTTAAATATTCTTTTTATTCAATATTGTCTATCAACAACAATAACATAAAAGTTGATATGATACATCGCACCAAAAAGCCAAAATAAACTCTTGAGAAGCAATCTAACATGTTAGAAAACATGATGTGACAATTACGACTACAAAAGAAAATCAATGATGAACTCCATACTGAAATTTGGTTGGACGTTGCCAATACATTGATATCAGAATGATTAGTTCCCGTTTTTTAACAATCGAAGTGCTTTCCTGCATCACAATGAGCTGCAATCACCTTCATTACCTACATAATAAAAGTTCTCCTGATAAAGATAAATATTTTTTTTGGTTAAATATGTTTCAGAAGAGATCCCTTCCAAAAGGTTTGCTCTAGAACCCATCGAAAAATATTCGATAACCATTATAACTAAGATCACAGCAAAACGAGTATGTCTCTGATTACAAAAGCCGATAGAATGAAAGCATAATACTAGAAAATAAAGAAAAAACAATATGAATGGGGACGTCTCCTTGGGTCATTTCCCGAGCGCTTGTTTCAACTTATTCACCGGTTTGTTACCTTGTGTAGCGGTCTGTACGGGGCCAGAAGGTGCAATCGAGACTACTTCTGTTTCTCTCGTTGGTGAAGGTTGGCTCTCAACGTCACTTGTGACTAATTATCAGCCGTTCGACCATGTCGTAAAGATTTTACCGACGCATTTAAGTCTCGTCTTGAATTCACTGTCAACTTCATATGAAGATTTATCATGTTTAATTTCCTTTGCTATTGTAGCTTACGTTTTATCTCCGAGAGGATGTTTAATTCCCTCTTGTCTATGTAATCTTTGAATTTAAGTTTAGTGAAAGTTGTGTTCCAAAAAAAAAAGAAAAAACAATATTAGAAAAGAAACTCCAGCGCCGGTGCTACAAAAGTCATTGGCGCGGGCACACAAAAAAATCTTCTCTTTTTTTTTTTTCCAGTAACAACTATAAACCGTAACCCACATATCATAGAGTTTAGCAATTATATTGTTTTCATAATTTTTCATTCTTTATAGTTTGAAGAAATAACTAACTGATAATGAATAGATAATGACCATTCCATTTATTAAATTGATTTTAAGTTGGATCTTTATGATATGTCTGATTTTAACATGTTTTAACACTAAAAAGTTATTAATCAGGTTTAGAAAAAAACTGGAGAGATGATTAGAGTTGATTCCCCAAATGATAACCACCACATTGACTGATTGGTTCAAGTTCTTCCATGCAGAGGTTGGAAAAGTAGATTATATACAATATGACAAAAATTATTATGAATAAATTAGTTAAGATTAACACATTCAGGTATATACATGTATGTATATATGTGGTGGTTAAGAATAGTTTCGTTTATCTAACTTAACTCATTTCATTAGTTTTGACACATGTCATAACATTAAAAATATAGAATTTAGATAATATGAATAATCATAGATATAATATTATTTTTCAACGACTATCTTTATTAGAAATCACAAAAATTCCTCAAATTCTAATAGGATTATCAGTAAGATCTTCAGCACCATCAATAGTGGCAATCTCCATTTGGAGTGTAAGAACCTGATAAATCAGATTGGGATTCTTGTCATCATTCGAGTGACGTATCAATGACTTGGTCATACACCAAATGACCAAAGTCTATTGCCTTGTTTTGAACAAAAGCATACATAAAGCGAAGCCACTGCTTGATCATAGAGTCAACATCGAGACCGAGAAAACAATTCAGTTCACAAATATTGTAGAGAATGTGATATGGTGGCTGAAGTGCAGTACGTGAGAAAATTTTCCATCGAATATAATTACCACCGGTCAAGAAAACAACAACTTGATTCAGAACTTCATCTTCCCAACATAAGATCACTCAACAAATGGTGCCATTGATCACCACATGATGAAACTCAAACCTACTAATGTGATACATTCCTTAATTTTAATAGAAAAAGGAGCGTACATGCATAACAATGTATATCCAACCTACACTATCTATGATTCGACGAGCCTCATCAAAACTCATATAATCAATTGATACTATCCCTTGAATCAAGAACCCTCGTAAGCAGAGTTTCTGATACTTACTGCAAGCTTCGTCCGAAGCATGACGAAGATTCCACATAGAACCAACCAGATTCTCATATACCGGGAAGAAATGACGACTCCGTTCGTGACGTCGGTAAAAGAGATGAACGGAGTGGCTCAACAGCAACAATGGCCAATGGAGGAGGATTCACATCTCGATCTGTGCAGGTCCGACGATGATTTGAACATGAATCAAAAGGGTTTGCCATTGATTTCCTAGGGTTGCGTACGAGAGTGAGAATGAACTTTTTTTTCAAGAGAGAACATTTGTGTTGAGCAACTCAAACGTCATATCATCCACTCTAATACACATGGGAGAATTGATTGACACACGAGAGTTTTCTAAAAGCCCAACATACCTAGACAACCACACACAACCCCAAATCCTTGTTAGTGATATAAGAGTCTGGCCCAAAAAAAATCTCAGCCCAAAAAGTGATAGAACACAAAACTTCATGTAAACAAATATTTGAGTGACACAATGAAAATCAGAAACATGACATCTTTATTCAATTATTAAAACTGTACACACCCCTTATAAGATACAATATTATC
Organism: Moricandia arvensis; assembly: GCA_905132765.1. Classification (NCBI taxonomy): domain Eukaryota; kingdom Viridiplantae; phylum Streptophyta; class Magnoliopsida; order Brassicales; family Brassicaceae; genus Moricandia; species Moricandia arvensis. The sequence goes on along the minus strand of CAJHQP010000738.1, from coordinate 127,201 downwards.
CAAAAATATGAATCACTTTTCACTTCTTAATAAAGATATTACCACCACTCAATAATAATCCTTGATGTATTTCAAAAAGATATAGTTTTTTTTTTCAGTTGAGATGCTGTCATATCAAAATTTCATGTATCTACTCTTTTCTATAGTTTTAGCAATTAAGCCAGTCACATCACTATCCTAGTTTCACAAGTATATGCATCTCATGTTATCGAAAGATATCATATTGGCCATGAAGTAAGATTAAGGTTCTTGTACAATATGACCTTTGAGATTATGATTTTATATGTTTCTATGTTAGCTTTCTCGTCAACATGTATCAATGATCTTTTTGGGATCGAAACATGAATCTTCATAACATTTACTTCAAATCTACCATCACTAACTACCAATCGTGTAGAGCAGGCTGTATGACTGAAGCTGAGATAAACTTATACTAATTCAAACATGATCTCAGTCTAAACAATGATCAATATTAAACTCAAACTGTTGCAGAAGATTGGTGCAACATGAATGTTTACTAAGAGATTGAATCTGATATGCTTTATCAAACCACAATAGTTTGACACTTACCCCAAGTAAAACACTAAATCTACAATTAAATGAGGCTTCTACTTTCTCAAGTGAAATCATCTAAGAGATGGTCTTAATCATAGTTCACAAATCCCAAGAGCTTTTTACAAATACAAAATCTATTGAGATATAGGGATTTAGCGAATATATCTGACAATTGATTTTCAGATGGTACATGCTTGATAATAACATCTACTAGTTCTCGAACAAATTGATGTCTAATGTCTACATGATTAGCTCTAGAATGTTGCACAATGTTTTTTGAGATATCTATGACACTCTTATTATCACAATGAACAAGGAATGAGTTTAGAAAGATATTGTAGTCATTTAACATGTCTCATCCACATGAGTTGTATGCAAGAACTCTTGAGCGCAATGTCCTATGCTTTATCCGTTGAAAGAAACACACAATTCTGTTTTTGATGTGCCATGAGACAATGTTGTTTCATAGAAAGAAACATCCACCTAAAGTACTCTTACAATCATCCAAGCAAATTGTCCAGTCTGCATCACAAAATCCTCGAACATATTTGATATTACATTTAACTGCCTGTAGATGAGAAACCTTTGGACATGCCTGATAGTGTGCACATAGACCCACACTTAGAAAGAGATCAAGCTTTATGATAGTGAGTTACAACAAACTCCCAATCGTTGCTCTATAAAGCGTACATCAACCTTGAACCCTTCGTGATCTTAGGTCAACTTGCATGTAGTACTCATAGGAATTCAAGTTGTTTTGCTTACTTCCATGTCAAAGATCTCAACTAGATTCTGTGCATAGGTATGTACTTTGAGATATAAAATACCATCCACTGACTGTTTGATTTGGAGCCCAAGGAACTCATTTCACTCTTTAATTATTATTTGACAAACATATCAATCAGATTTTGACTTGTTGCATCAAAGATGATGCCAACGACACAAATTTGAACAATGAGAATGTCGAAGTCTTCATTTAGAATGAACATAATTTTACACATGTCCTCTCTTGAAACCAGCTCTAAGAAGAAATTAGGTAAGTCTTTCATACCAAGCTCTTGGTGTCTTTTTCAACCCACACAATGCTCTTTCAAGTTTGCAGACATAGTCTAGATGCTTTGGATCTTCAAACTCTTTAGGCTGAGTCAAATATACTTCCTCTTGAAGAACCCCAATCAAGAGTGTACTCTTGACATCCATCTTTTACAACTTTATTCTAAGCTTGCATGGAATTCCGAACAACAATCAAATCAATTATAGCCGTGCAACAAGGGTAAAGTCTCAGTAGAACCAACTCCTTCAATTTGTGATAGCCTTAGCAACCATACAATATATATTTTTACAACAATCCCATCTTCGTTTATCTTTTTTTTTGAAAACCCACTTTGTCCCAACCATATTGGCACCTTCAATTTTAGACATATATCCCAAACTTCAAGGCGCGTAAATTTCTCAAGCTCTTCATGTGCGTCCATGGATCGGTCAAACTTGATGGATGTACCGAAAGAGTTGCTGGACGAACTGGAAGGAAAAACCATTGCAAAACCAGTTGATCCACCCACTCTCAACATGCTTGAACTACCATCTTGTGGACGATCGACTAGTAACCTAGGCGAACCAACGGAGATGGAGGATGGTGGAAGCGATGCACCGAAACAGGGGACAGGCTTGACGAGGAGGAGCGGAGCAATGAAACTCCGACCAGGGAGAGACTGATCTCAAAGGAGGATGATCTAAAAGAGTTAATCAAACAATGTGAGTCTTTTATCGTCAAAATATGACTAAGGAAGGAAGTGGGCTTGACAAAAGGTATGTGGACCAAACACAAAAGAGAGTTGGTCGAGATCAAGTTAACTCGACCAAAAGGAAGCCCGATGACCCATCAGACGATCCACTTATTTTCTCAGTCGGGCCAACAACCAGATCGAAGTCTAAAGACAAACTTGAAGCTCTGACGACCATGATCCAACTCGTGCAAGCTAAGGAGAGGAGAAGTACCAATCTGGACGAAGGAACAATAATATGGATCAACCTTTTGGCAGTTGAAGAAGATCGCCTGTGATCTAAATCAAATCTATGTAATCTAGGATTTTCAGTTTATTTGTTTTGATTTAGTAAACCAAAAACAAGTAGCATTAGATAAGGCTTTCTTCCGTAGCTTAGGGGTTTTCCATTTAAGGTTCATGTAATCGGCTGAAGCATGACACAACACTTTTCAATAAAAGCTTTAAGCCACAAATCGTCTAAAGTTCCTATCTTCTTTGTTCAGAGACTGAGAATTGAGCCTCACATAAAGGAAAGAGATTTCCAACATGAAGCACTTCAAACACCAATGAGATCAACTCGGTTTGATGGAAGCCATAGCAACTTTGAGCCGGTCCAACGCTTGAAGCCAAGACCATCGTCCAATATAGAGTGCTAGTAGCCCCGGGCATCCATTCATCTATCCCTTCAAGTGATCCAGGAGCAAACGCCATCCAAGGCCGTATCAACTAGTATCAGAGCCACTTGAAGGTTCAAATTAGTTTGCCAGTCTTGTTTAATTCATTAAACACCAATATTTTCTATCTATCTTGTGTAAGTAAAATCGGGCCAACCTTATAATAAAAAAAATAAAAAGAAGGAGGTCGTTAGATCGAAAAACAAAAGAAAAAAGCTGACGAGAAAACCATCAAGCTGAGGAGAAATCCAGCTATGTGGTTAATACGGTTTGACAAAGGAAATATTTCAATCTCTCTAGCTTCTACTTCATGTTAGGGCTTGGTTTCTACATCTTAGGTAATTGACACTTTGCTCTTAACTGAACTTGCAAGAAGATCAAGACGTTTGTGGCATTACCTTTCAAACTTAGCGAGAGAGAGATTTTTACTTGTCTTTGTTAGCAAACTATTTCAGGTTGACATGGCAGACGAAAGGGAACAACATGCTGGAGATCTACCAGCAATTCCAACGGTTAACCTTAATCATCTTTAACTTGAAGTTGTTATTGCAAGTGTAACTATAAATCTCAGGGGCCATGCTTAACAACTATATGCCCATATCTTACCTCATCCTGAAGTTAATGTGAATGCAAGTAGGGCCAGAGGATCATTGGGAGCTGCGGCTAGGGAACCCATAAGGGCCAAGAAGGGTGCACGAGTTCATGAAGAGGTCGAGCAGGCTGAGGATTCAGATGGGAGTGATGCTGAGTCATACGCTGGTCGACAAAACCGCCCTCACAACCGGAGGCCACAAGCATAGGACAATCTGGGGAGTCTCAAATTCAAGATCCCACCATTCCATAGGAAAAATGACCATGATGCTTACCTAGAATGGGAAAAGAAGCTTGAGCTTGTGTTCAACTGCCAACACTATACTGAAGAGAAAAAGGTTTGTCTGGCAGCAACTGAGTTTTGTGGCTACTCTATCAACTGGTGGGAGCAGCTGGCTTCCAACAGAAGGCGCAATGGAGAGCCACAAGTGACTTCTTGGTTTGAGAAGAAAATCATTTGAAGGAGGTTTGTGCCTAGTCATTATGGGAAAAACTTTCATCAGAAACTAAGGAGGTTAACTCAGGGAACGAAGGGAGTAGACTACTACAAAGAGATGGAGAGACTCATGATGAAAGCAGATATTGATGAAGACATGGAAGAAAACATGGCACGCTTTCAAGGAGGTCTAAACAGAGAGCTACAAGACCGGGATGAGATGCCAGAGTATGCTCACATGGATGAGTTACTACACAAAGCTATCTTGATAGAGAAACATAACAAGAGGAATAGCTACACTTGGAATCAATATGGTTCCCAGTCCAAGCAATATTATTCTAAGGATGAGAAGTCATTTCCGAGTCCAAAGGAGAACACTCATCAATGTGGAGTGATATACCTTGTTATTTACCAGTTTAAGACTATCATTTGGACCCTATTTGGAGTCTGCTATGTATGTCTAGAGTGTATTTTAGAGTCTTTTCAGGTCAAGGTACGTTTTGGAGCATTATGAAGATAATGGAGCTTGGTAGACTATTCAGAGAAGATATCTAGTAGCTGTTCACAATCAGCTGAGTCAGAGTCGAGGACAAGCCACCATCGATCGACGGTACCCACTTGCTGTCGATCGACGGTCTACTCGCAGAGAAATTAGCCGACTTCAAGCCCAAGTCAAGATAATTTACAAGTATGCCCCTTGACGAGTTTTAACCTAGTTTATAAAGGTCTTGCCATTGTTTAGGCTGAAAAGAAGAGATGACATACATAGATTTTATAGCATAATATTATTTAGAGTTTTCTTAGTAGTTTTGGGGAGAAGATCTAAACTCTTTCAGAGATTTATATTGGAACTCCATTATCTACTCTATGCATTTTATTATTCAGTTTATCATGCTTTCAATGATTATCTTTGAGTATTTCTCTTGTTAGATTTAGGGCTCATTATGGTATTGATGAATTAGCCCAAAATAAGATTGCTAGGATGAAGAGATATCCATCTTTGGACATGTGCTTAATGCTTGTGTTCTATAGTAGCTAACTAGAACCCTGAACCTAGGAAATAGACAACTACGAGAGTAAGTTATGTGCCTGAATTGATTCCATTGAGTTAGGTTGTTAGATACATGTGAGAGGTGGTTTAATTAACATTGCGGATGAACTTCCTATCCGATAACCATCGATTGACACTAGACGTTCGCCGTCGATCAATGGTTGACTCCTCTGTTCGCATACGAGAGTTGGAACGAGAGGGGTCGGATTGTGATTAAGGTTCTTGCATATTCATAATTCATTGCATCCTACCCATTATATTTCACTTGCCTGAAATCCTATATCTGTCTTTTCTATAATTGAATCAATTAACTTATTTAGAAAATTTCATTTTTGGAATAAAACCCACATTACAAACCTCCTATTTATAGCTTGCCTAGCTTAACTTTTAGAACTCAGAAATTTATTGTGTTCCCTCGCTCTCTGCGGATTTGATCCTAAGTACTATAATTTGACATCTCTTAGCAAGAGTAGTTAATAGGGTGAATTTGATAGATTGCCTGCTTAATTATAAATCTTAATCCGCACGCTGTCAAATTTGGCGCCGTTGCCAGAGAGCAAGGATCGCCATTAGATTTATTTTCTAGGGTTTAGTCTAGTCTTTTGATTTTAATGCAAATTACTGATAATTTCTTTTTTTCTTGTCTTTCAGGTTCATGCCCAGTAGTACCAGAAGCCAAAAGAACAAGGAACTACTATTCTCAGACCCGTTGCAATCGAACGTTCAATCCGAAAGCAGACGCGACTAGCATCGATCGAAAGCAGCACTCGACCACCGATCGACACTCGCGCATCAAAACCGATCGGTAGTACCCATTTGGCACCGATCGACGGTAACTCTAGAAAGATGGTAGCGACTCTAATTGTGGTTCAAGACAAGAGAAGAGATCTCTATGACCTTGAAGGTCATCTGCGTATTGCAACATGCCAGAGGATTAACGAACAAGGAGCTGTAATCCTTGAACCAGAAGCAGACACTGCAGTAGCTCAACCTAAAGCTACCGCCCATGCTGCTCAACCTGAAGCTACCGCCCATTCTGCTCAAAGGATACTGGCATACTACAATCGTCCATACTAGTTCTATGCTAATAGATCTGCCATCTGTCCTCCAGCTTTCCAGAGGAATGATTTTGAGATCAAAGCGTCCTTCTTCGCACTCGTTGCGCAGACACCCTATGATGGAATGCGACATGAGCACCCTATGGTTCATCTGGAGCGATTTGATGATCTAGTTTCTGCCATCCAGGCCAATCGAGTCCTTGAGGACTATCTATTCTGTATTCTCTTCAAGTACTCACTTGCTGGAGATGCTTCACACTGGCTTAAGAAACTACCACCAAGATCTCTGACATCCTGGACAGACATCAAGAATACATCCCTGCGCAACTTCTTTGATGATGCATGAGCAGGAGAATTGAGAAGCATTATTGCTACATTCACACATGAACCTGGGGAATCGTTCAAAAGCTCTTGGTTTAGATTCAAGTCCTACTAGAGAGACTGCCCACACCACAACTTCAATGAAGTGCAACTACTTAGCACCTTCTTCAGAGGTATTGATTTGTAGTACCATATGGCCTTAGACATAGCTAGTGAAGGAAACTTTAGCACTAGGAGTCTAGAGGAAGCAACATGGCTTACTGAGAAATTGACGTCTAGCAATTGCACCAAGAACACTGACTATGAGAGGAAGAAGTCATATCCATATCTGATCAGGGAGCAGGTAGATGAAGTCAAGGCAAAGTTGGACATTGTTCAGAAATATCTCAAGAATCAAGAAGTGAAAGCCCTGGAAGAAGACGAGGAAGATGATGTGAACTTTGTTGGTAGAAGCAGTTATCATAGAACCAAGAAATCTAGGCTACAACAAGAACTCCTATGGTGGAAAAACGAGTAACAACAATGGGAAGATAGACCTGCTGGACACTAACCTCAAAACCAAGTTTGAAAACCTCAACACTCATGTCAAGAAGTTAGAGAATCAAGTGGTCCAAACAAGTGAGGCCATTCATAGACATGAAAACCTAATTAAGGAGAAATGGAAAGCTTATCATATGCACCATATAAATGCATTGATAGGTGAAGACTTTTGGCAAGAAGTGAAGAGAACAAATGCAAGAAGGGATTTTCATGTGGAAAGTGCCATGTCTTTTGGCAGTTCGCATTGATGTCGACACGAGAGACGGACCTTCGATCGACGGTAAGAAGCAATCATCAATCGACAGCCCCCAACATCAAAGTGTCGTTTACCAAGTCTGAGTGGCAGCCTATTCATTAGACCTTAAAGAATGGATAACCAGGAATAAAATGCCAGTACACATGATCCCATGACAGCAGAAATACACTCCAGAAGGAAACAAAAGATTCCCAAACATCTTCGCAGAGAAGCAACTGACAAAGAGATGGATGGCTTTCCCAAAAGAGCCTTTAAAATTTCTTTAGATACTCCATTTGTTGAAGCATATTATACTCACAAATTGTGGATGTTTATTAGGAAACCCAAGGAAACAAAAAGGACATGGAGCACATGTTCAATGACCTAAGAGAGAAGACGAAGCAGTGGACTACTCTCAAGAAGAAAAGTGACCCTGGGAAATGTGTGATCCAATGTTATCTCAAAGGTCACGAGTATCCTAACGCCCTCTGAGACAGTGGATCAGCAGTTAGGATTATGCCAAGAGTGATGACAGAGAGACTAAACCTGAGAGTGGAGGCTTCTAGTGAATCATTCACCTTTGTGGATTGCTCCAAAGTGAATTTAGGAGGGATAGCCAGAGACGTTCCAGTGCAGATTCAAAATGCCATAGTTCTAGTAGACTTTCATGTGATAGATATAAAGATGATTGGAACTCCTCCTTACTCCTTTGAAGAACTTTCATGGCAACAGTGGGAGCTATCTGCGACATGAAGACAAACATGTTGTATCTATCCTTGATTGATCCATATATTTTCTATGAACCTATTAAAGTCAAGAACAAGGCTACTCAGATAGAATTGGGTGATGATCCAGGTTTGATTGTTACATGCTTTTGCAATACGATCAAGATGATGAGCCTGCGGACGCAACATCGATTGACACCCAACCCTTGACATCGATCGATGGTTCCTTCAACCAGAAACAGAATTGATCCCACCCTCTGGCATCGATCAATGCATACGATCCACCATAGGTCGACAGTGTTGCCCCAAATCAGAATGACGAAGACAATCAAGAAGAGATAGTCTACATCAGGCAACAATACCATGAGAGGATGCCAAAACCTGAGTATGATGAGTCTTACCTTGACAAGGAAGCAGTCGAGCACCATGCCTTTGCACTTAAAGAATCTGGAAATTTCAGGGGATCCTAGGGAAGCTGGAATGCAGCATCTATCGACGGTGACTATGTACCATCGTTCGATGAGGACCTGAAAGGATACAATGATGAATATGGTTTCGTCAGAAAAGATGAGTTTGGAATCATGAGATAACCATATGGATATGCACGGGCAATGGATGGAAAAATTCTAAATGTGTCCAAGGACGATATCGCAGACATACTAGCTATGGCTAATGGAGCAATGAATCTCTTCAGAAATCAGACATCGGGTGAGGCAGCCAACTCAGCATCGATCGAAGGCAACATTTGGTCATCGATCGACAGTCATGACGAAGCGCCTGGGCAGATATTGGTAATAGAGGATCTATTACAGGACAAACTCAATGGAGTTTACTTTTCTCAAGACATAATGAGGGAAAGTATTAACCATAGTTTGGAGGAGATTTCAGAGCCCACATATGCCAGACTTAACATGCTGACGGAGCACCTTCAAGCACTTGAAGAGGGGATGCACATATTGTCCTTTACTAAGAAGAAGATGGAAAATCAGCAAGACAAAGCAGATGCGGCTGTAAGAGGTTTTATTAGTGCATGGTTTGGGACAAGCAGCGAATATGTGGATACTAGTTTTCCACATTGGTTTTGTGACTTACCTCCCTGGTCCATAAGTCTCAACGTCGAGCTTAAAACTATAACCAAGCGCTGAGTGGGAAGTAACCCACTGTTTAATAAGTTTTTATTTAGTTTTTCTTTATTTAGTTATTAATTATGGTTTTATCTAACTAATTTAGGTTTTCAAAGGAGGAGTATAATATTTTGAAATCACCATCGGTCGACATGACAACTTCACCAGCGGTCGACGGCTTAGATGGTTTACCATCGGTCGATACCCACTAACCACCATCGGTCAACACTCCTTACGGAGTTTGGTAACCTCGAATTTCGCTCAACCTTTTACTTATGCTTTAGTTTTTATTAACCAAAACTGACGAGATATCACTAGGGACAATGTTATGTAAGTCTGGGGGAGGTCGCTGATGCTTTTATCTATTTTGAGTTTTTATCTATTAAGTCTTTTCAAATAATTTTAATAAAGTCAAGAATGGGATTATGATTAGAACTTATTTATTGACTAACCATACTTTAGCACCATTCTTAGACATATTCATTGCAGAGATTACTAGCGATGCCAAAGTGGATTTTCCTGCCATTAGATTACACTTACTGAGAAAGTTTGAAGGAACCAAAGCTGATCTCCAACCTAAATTGGATCAGAATCCTTCTGAAAGTCTGTAAGGTACTAGTTTGTTAATTCTGATATCCTTTCTCTTTTTCTCTTCAGGATCTATAATAGAAAAGATTGAGATGATTTCCTAAGATGCAGATGGGTAGGTACATTACCAATGACCCCACTATTCTAATTCAAAGGAATGATCGTACATTGTTGGAAGCGAGGGGTAGGTAGATTACCGATGCCCCATTATTCGCCTACAACTTTGTATTAAAAAAAAATCAAAAATGAGATGGCAAGATGGACTGTAGCAACATCATTGTCTATTGAATTTGAGATTTAAAAGATTTTGAAAGAAAAGAGGAAAGAGAGGGATCAGGAAGGGCTTTATACCTATACATGCAGGTTTGCAGGAGTGAGTCCTTGTGTCTTTTCATCGATACTCCCAAAGTAAAGCTTGCACTTTATTTTATGCAAAGAAATGAAATCAGTAAAGGGGTGAGTCAGATTAGTGTTTGTTGAGTTGCTGAGAGAATAAATTTGGTTTCTATACTAGGATAACGCATATAAATTTTCTCTTTGATTAGCATTATTCGATGTGGTTGCAATATAGTAGGGTGATAGTCATGCTTATGTATTATGTGAGTCCTCTCTTTTGAAACCTCTTTAACAGGGTACATTTGTTTTACTTGAGGACAAGCAAAATGTTAAGTCTGGGGGAGTTGATATACCTTGATATTTATCAGCTTAAGACTATCATTTGGATCCTATTTGGAGTCTGCTATGTATGTCTAGACTGTATTTTAGTCTTTTTAGGTCAAAGTATATTTTGGAGCATTATGGAGAAAATGGAGCTTGGTAGAGCATTCAGAGAAGATATCCTGTAGCTGTTCACAATCATCTAAGTCAGAGTTGAGGTCAAGCCTGACCATCGATCGATGGTGCACACTTTTTGTCGATCGACGGTGTACTCGCAAAGCAATTGTTCGACTTCAAGCTCATGTCAAGATAATTTACAAGAAGACCCCTGGACGAGTTTTGACCTAGTTTATAAAGGTCTTGCCTTTGTTTATGCAGAAAAGAAGAGAAGACAAACATAAAATTTATTGCATAATACTATTTAGAGTTTTCTTAGTAGTTTTGGGGAGAAGATATGAACTCCTTAAGAGATTTGTATTGGAACCCCATTATCTATTCTATGCATTTTATTATTCAGTTTAATATGATTTTTATGATTATGTCTGAGTAATTTTCTTGTTAGATTTAATGTTCATTATGGTATTGATGAATTAGCCCAAAAATATGATTACTAAGATGAAGAGATATCCATCTTCGGAACTGAGTTTAATGCTTGTGTTCTAGAGTAGCTAACTAGAAACCCGAACCTAGGACATAGACAACTAGAAACCTGAGTCAAACTTTCCAAGACTGTCTTTGTCATTTAGAATGTGGCACATACAGCTGAAAATGTGAAAGTAATGAAGTTTGAGATCTTCGCTTTCCACATCTCATATGGAGTCATCTTGTTTCTAGGCTCACATACACCTTGTTGATAGTGTAACATGCATAGTTAATAGCTTCAGCCAGACGGTGTAAGAACATTATTTGCATGTAGCATAGCTCTTGTAATTTCTTGGAGAGTACTTTTCTTTCTTTCCACAACTCCATTCTTCTTAGGAGTTATTGGAGGTGAATATTGATGTATGATTCCCAGTTCTTGAAAATACTTCTCAAGTATTACATTTTGAAATTCACCTCCATGATCACTTCTAATCTCAATGATTCAACCTTTTTTAGTTTCAGCTATAGAACAAGAATCCTAAAACTCTTGAAAGTGTCAATTTTCTCTTTAAGAAACATGACCCATGTGTATCGAGAAAAATTGTCGAAAAGAACAAAGATGTAGCGTGCGTTTACCCTTTCACAATCGTTATCTGAATTGGTACCGTTAGATTCACATGTACAAATTCAAAAATCCTGTTGGTGCTGGTATTCTAAAGGTTTTTATGACCTTTACTTGCTTACCCTTGCAACACACATCACATACTACTCCTCCTTTAACAATTCTGCTTAGATCATGGAAACTTATATGCCCCAAATTCATGTGCCATATATCCAGCTGTGACTTTTCGGATACCAGACACTGATTTGACAAATTCCACATGTAGCAGTTATTTCCAAAGAGAACCTATGGATTTCTACATTGCATTGCTAATCGATAGCTTTACATTCAGTTTTGGTGAAATTACCATCAATTTTTCTTCACATAGTTGACTTATGCTAATGAGATTTGCTTTCAATCCTCAAAAAAGTACACATTGACTAGCTGAGGTTGATTCAAAATATCAATAGATCCAACACCTTGAATCTTGCCCTGTTTCCTCCTCTCATATGAGCAATCTCATACAGTATCTGATACGTCCTAGATTCGGAAAGGATCACTCAAACGGTTTTGATGGATAGGATCTCGCCAAAAGGGAGAACTGATGGGTTGAATGGTGACACAAAGGGTTGCTGATGGCCCGATGATACTAACAGAGATTCGTCGTTGCTTGATGTGACGCACAAGTCCAACGAACGAAGGTTTGTTTGCTCGGAGATAACCTCACCAAGAAATAGAAATGTTCTAAACAAAGAACAAAGAGATAAACTCAAATAAAAGAAGAAAGTTGATTGATTTGTTGCTGTAGAATGATTACATATTTATAGTAGCAAAGGCATATGAAAGGACTTAGAAATTTGTGGAAAAACATGCAACAAAAATTAAAAATGGTCAAATGACTCTTTGGTTCTTGATCTGGTCGAAATGACCCTTGGTCTACTGTTCAGGTTCATCTGAATCTAGTCTGGTCAACAGATGACCCTTCGCCTACTGTCCAGGTTCGTCTGTACCAAACGGGTGTACTGCGGTAAGGAGCAGGACGCACTGTGGTATGTCCGTGTGGTTGATTGATGAACTTTTGTGAACGGATGACAACTTTAGTTGAACAAAATCTTCAGAGAGCTTAAGTATCCTTGCTTTAGAGAGATTAGAATGATCGATCATCATGAAATCTTCAAACTGGTCGGAAAAGTCATGTTCATGTCCAACGGTACATGCGGTACGCTCCAAACGGGCCAGAAGTGAAGTGTTGTGTCCTATCTCAGGTTCCACTCGTTGATCTTGAATTCTGGCTTGACTATTGGTCTTAGAATGTCGAATGGGTCGGGAAAGACTAGCTGTGGGATGATCAATTCGGTCATTAGGTCATGGTTCCAGTCTTAGGTCACTTCCGGATGTACGCGGGTCGATTCTGTACACGGCTCTGTCCATTGATCTGGTACGGTTGGATGGATGAACCTCGGTTGGACTGATCTGATCGTCCTGATCACCATGCTGGGCTGGTTCCACGTACTGGGGTGCATCATTCCCTTCCTCTTCAAAAGGATATGTCCACAAATCTGGATCATCTGCACGAAAAAGAGATAAATCAGAAACATTGAAACTTGAAGAAATATCATACTTACCTTGAAGATCAAGCTGATAAGCATTGTCATGGATTTTCTTAATGATCTCAAAGGGACCATCGACTCTAGGCATGAGTTTAAACTTTCTTTCTTCAGGGAAACGTTCCTTTCTCAAGTGAACCCACACAAGGTCTCCTTCCTTAAATATGACATTGGTCCGTTTCTTATTTGCCTTTCTCTCGTAGATCTTTGTCTTGGCTTCAATGTTGGCTCGAACCTTCTCATGTAACTTCCGAATGGTCTCAGCCTTCTTCTTCCCATCTGTACTAATTCTTTCACTCAAAGGCAAAGGCAAAAGATCAAGTGGAGACATAGGGTTGAAGCCATAAACAATCTCAAACGGAGAAAATTTAGTAGCAGAATGCACCGAATGATTGTAGGCAAACTCGACATGAGGCAAACATTCTTCCCAAAGTATAAGATTCTTTGTAATCAATGACCTAAGCAAGGCAGATAAGGTCCGGTTTACAACCTCAGTTTGACCATCGGTTTGAGGATGACAAGTGGTGGAAAACAACAGCCTAGTTCCTAACTTGGACCACAAAGTCTTCCAAAAATAGCTAAGGAACTTAGCATCTCTATCAGAAACAATGGTTCTAGGCATTCCGTGCAACCTAACAATATCTCTAAAGAACAACTCAGCAACATGCACGGCATCATCAGTTTTATGACAAGGTATGAAATGAGCCATTTTCGAAAACCTATCAACCACCACAAAGATAGAATCTCGACCAGACTTAGTTCTAGGCAATCCAAGAACAAAATCCATAGAGATATCGACCCAAGGATGAGATGGAATGGGTAGAGCCGAATACAAACCTTGGTTTTGTACTTTGGATTTGGCTTTCTTGCAAACCACACATCGGTTGCAAATCCTCTCTACATCCTTCATCAAGCTTGGCCAATAAAAATGCTCATACACCACCTTGTATGTCTTCTTGATTCCGAAATGTCCCATAAGACCTCCTCCATGTGATTCCCTGACAAATAACTCCCTCAAAGAACATTGGGGCACACACAAGCGGTTATCATAGAATAGGAAATCTGATACTTGATAGTACTTCCCATAAGCGGTCTTGGAACATTTTCTAAAAACCTCTTTGAAATCCGGATCAGTTGCGTACAACTCTTTGATAAATTCAAATCCAAGCAACTTTGTTTCTAGAGTTGATAGAAGAGTGTACCTTCTAGACAAGGCATCAGCCACCACGTTTTCCTTACCTTGTTTGTACTTGATCACATAAGGAAAGGTCTCAATGAACTCGACCCAACGTGCGTGCCTTTTGTTTAGCTTTTGCTGGCCCTTGAGGTGTCTCAATGATTGGTGATCAGTGTGGATCACGAACTCCTTTGGCCAGAGGTAATGCTGCCAAGTCTGAAGCGCTCGCACCAAAGCATACAACTCCTGGTCGTAAGTGGGATAGTTGAGCGTGGCTCCTCCAAGTTTCTCACTGAAATAAGCAATGGGTCTTCTGTCCTGCATCAAGACAGCACCAATACCAACACCCGAAGCATCACATTCGATCTCAAAAGTTTTAGAAAAATCAGGAAGCATAAGTAAAGGAGCTTGAGTTAACTTCCCTTTGAGAATTTGAAATGCCTCTTCTTGAGCTTGTTCCCATTTGAACCCAACATTCTTTTTGATCACCTCAGTGAGTGGAGCTGCTATAGTACTGAAGTTTGGGACAAACCGTCGGTAGAATCCAGCAAGTCCGTGAAAACTCCTCACTTCGCCCACGGTTTTTGGACTAGGCCAATCTCGGATGGCCTTGATTTTCTCTTCGTCCACTCTTAGTCCATCTGCACCTACCACAAAACCTAAGAAGACCACGTGATCTGTTCCAAAAGAGCATTTAGCATGATTAGCAAACAAATGTTCTTTCCTAAGGATTTCTAGAACAGATTTCAAATGCATCTTATGATCATCAAGACTCTTGCTGTAGATAAGTATGTCATCAAAGTAGACAACAACAAAGTGAACAATGAATGATCGCAAGATATGATTCATTAAACGCATGAATGTACTAGGTGCATTAGTGAGACCAAAGGGCATGACAAGCCATTCATACAATCCTAGTTTTGTTTTGAATGCAGTTTTCCATTCATCACCTTCTTTCATGCGAATTTGGTGATAGCCACTTTTCAAGTCTATCTTAGAGAAAACAGAGGAACCATGCAACTGATCAAGCATGTCATCAAGCCTAGGGATTGGATGCCTATACTTTACCGTGATGTTGTTGATGGCGCGGCAGTCCACACACATCCGCCATGTTCCATCCTTTTTGGGCACAAGGGGGACAGGTACGGCACAAGGACTAAGGCTTTCCCTGATGTAGCCCTTCTCAAGAAGCTCTCCAATCTGTTTCTGAAGTTCCTTTGTTTCCACCGGGTTGGTTCGATAAGCTGGTCGGTTCGGAAGCTGTGCACCCGGGATGAAGTCAATCTGATGTCAATGCCTCTAATTGGCGGTAAACCTTTTGGGTTCTCTTCTGGAAAGACATCAGAATAATCCCGCAAGACATCTATCAAATCACTAGGGATTTCCGGTGCAAGGTTAGAAGAAGAAGCCATTAGAGATTCTTTGTAAACAAACAAAAGAAATGGCTGTCGAGAGTATAGAGACTTCCTGACCTGACTTTCTTTGATAAAGAAATTGGAATTCTTTCATGATGTCTCTGGTTCATCCGGTTTGAGTTCCTTATCTCGACCCTTCTTGAGTTGGATCTGATCTTGTCGAACCTCCAAAGGAGTCAAGGGCACCAGTGTGATCTTTTTCCCTTTATGATCAAAGGAGTGCCGGTTGGTGTATCCATCATGTACCGCCTTTTTGTCGAACTGCCATGGTCGTCCCAAAAGAATGTGACAAGCGTCCATGGGAATGACATTGCAAAGCACTTCGTCCTCATATCGCCCAATGGTAAGAGGGACCATGACTTGTTCCTTCACATGTTGCTCACCAGCCTCGTTGAGCCATTCCAAACGAAAAGGTCGAGAGAGAGGCCTGGTCACAAGTCCAAGTTTCTTAACAAGAGTATCACTAGCAACATTAGTGCAACTGCCACCAGCAATAATCAAAGAACAAACTTTATCGGAAATCAAACATCTAGAGTGAAAAAGATTCTCCCTTTGTTCCCGTTCGTTGGTTTTGGGTTGCACACTCAAGGATCTCCTAGTGACAAGCAATGGACCGTGAGCTGGATAGTCGAAATGGTCAGGTTCCTCGTCAAAGGTCGGGACTGATTCTTCATCCAGGTAGTCATCAAAGATCGGACCAAGATGTTGGTCGTAGACTGGTCCGAGATCATCGTCCGTGGGCTCGTACTCATCAAAGATTGGACCGTCTGAATTGTCCAAGGGTCTCCTAGCAACCAGAAGTGGTCCTTGATGTGGGTAATCCACTGGTTCTTCATCCTCATCATAGACTGGACCGAGATCTTCCTTATCCTCCTTGTCATCCTTGGACTCAATTTCTCCATTCTCCAAGAGAATCATCACCTTTTGGTTCGGACAACGGTTAGCATAATGCCCAAGACCATGACATCTAAAGCACTGGATGTCTCTTGTTCGTTTGGGAGGTCCATCAGTCTTTTCTCTATCAACACGAGCAGGAACATTAGTCTTAAAAGCAGTATTTGTTGTGGCTGGGGACTTACCTTTGTCTTGGTAGTTTGGCTTGGAAGCAAAGGCCGGTTTTGGGGCATAGGATGGTTTGGACATGCCCTTCCTCTTGATTTGCTGCTCTATCAAGATAGCTTTGTGGAGCATCTGATCCAAACTTTCGTAATCTTGAAGCTCCATTCGATCTTGGATGTCACGGTTGAGTCCAGCAACGAACCTTGCCATAGTAGCCTCCAAAGTCTCATCCACATCGGCTTTGATCATCTGTGTTTCCATCTCCTGGAAATAATCCTCAACTGATTTGGTTCCTTGAAGCAAACGTCTAAGCCTTTGGTGAAGGTCACGATGGTAGTGCTCCGGAACAAATCTTTTTCTCATCAAGGTAGTGAGCTCATCCCATGAGGCTATGGGTCGTCCACCTGTTCTCCTCCTGTGAGTCAACACTTGATCATACCAGTTAATAGCATAGCCAGTAAACTCAGTTGCGGCCAACCTAACCTTTTTAATTTCAAAGAAATTTTGACAATCAAAAACGAGCTCAATTTTTCTTTCCCATTCTAAATATGCATCAGGATCGTTATTTGCCTTCAAAGGTTGGAATCTTAAGTTTCAAACCACCTAAACCATCATCAACTTGTTCATCTCTCCTAGCAAAAGGATTAACATCACCTCGTTCATGGTTTTGGTGTCGTGGACCTCTCCTAGGTCGGTTGATGGAACGATCATCAAGGAACTCCTCCTTGTCATCATCAGATCGGTTGGTTCGTCTTGGGTGTTCTCTTCTTGCTCCGGTTCTGGACTGAGTGGTTTGACGAACCTGCATCTCATCAAGACGTTGATGGATCTGCTCTAAACCTGTGTTCAAAAGGTTAGTAAAAGAATCATTTAGAGCTCTCATTTGCAAGTTGGACAAGCCGGCTACAGAATTTCCGGGACGGTTTCTTTCATCTTCACTTTCCATGGTTCCTGAAATTGCTAAACACCAAAGATTAGCACATTTAAATATATTCCTCACACGCTCAGGTGTTTAATCTCTCCCACTCAAGTGTTTCACTCGGAATTTGGATGGTCACTCAAGAGTTTCTTCTCCAAGTTCTAAGAAAGACAAACCAAGCTTCCCAATGGGTTTTTCCAAGCAAACAAACAATGAGATGAGATAGGAAGATAAGAAATATGGTTTTGGAATCTTCTTTAACCTCCTCAAAGGCTGGATTTCTCCTCGGCCAGCAGGCTTTCTCTTCCACCACCAAACCACAATCAAACTTTTCGATTTTTTTTTTTTTGACTTTTTTTTCTCTTTTCTTTTGATCTTTTTTTTTTATATGGTAGATGGTAATGAGGGGCCCAGATTCAAGATAGAAAGAAGAAGAAGTGTTCGAAGAAATTTAAATGGAAGATGAGAAGAATGGATAGATGATACCGATTGAGTGGCTCTGATACCACTTGATACGTCCTAGATTCGGATAGGATCACTCAAACGGTTTTGATGGATAGGATCTCGCCAAAAGGGAGAACTGATGGGTTGAATGGTGACACAAAGGGTTGCGGATGGCCCGATGATACTACCAGAGATTCGTCGTTGCTTGATGTGACGCACAAGTCCAACGAACGAAGGTTTGTTTGCTCGGAGATAACCTCACCAAGAAACAGAAATGTTCTAAACAAAGAACAAAGAGATAAACTCAAATAAAAGAAGAAATTTGATTGATTTGTTGCTGTAGAATGATTACATATTTATAGTAGCAAAGGCATATGAAAGGACTTAGAAATTTGTGGAAAAACATGCAACAAAAATTAAAAATGGTCAAATGACTCTTTGGTTCTTGATCTGGTCGAAATGACCCTTGGTCTACTGTCCAGGTTCATCTGAATCTAGTCTGGTCAACAGATGACCCTTCGCCTACTGTCCAGGTTCGTCTGTACCAAACGGGTGTACTGCGGTAAGGAGCAGGACGCACTGTGGTATGTCCGTGTGGTTGATTGATGAACTTTTGTGAACGGATGACAACTTTAGTTGAACCAAATCTTCAGAGAGCTTAAGTATCCTTGCTTTAGAGAGATTAGAATGATCGATCATCATGAAATCTTCAAACTGGTCGGAAAAGTCATGTTCATGTCCAACGGTACATGCGGTACGCTCCAAACAGGCCAGAAGTGAAGTGTTGTGTCCTATCTCAGGTTCCACTCATTGATCTTGAATTCTGGCTTGACTATTGGTCTTAGAATGTCGAATGGGTCGGGAAAGACTAGCTGTGGGATGATCAATTCGGTCATTAGGTCGTGGTTCCAGTCTTAGGTCACTTCCGGATGTACGCGGGTCGATTCTGTACACGTCTCTGTCCATTGATCTGGTACGGTTGGATGGATGAACCTCGGTTGGACTGATCTGATCGTCCTGATCACCATGATGGGCTGGTTCCACGTACTGGGGTGCATCAGTATCTCTCTGTTCCCGGTCATGTGGCATGAACAACCACTGTGAAAATACCAGTCTTAAGATCGTCCTGCTTCATCTGAGGTGTAAGTAACATTAGAAAAATTCTCCTTATCATCTTGATCCTGTGCAAAAATCACATGATTAGAGACAATATTATGCTTCTTTGGATTGGTCACAAGTTGGATAAATAAATCCACACTTTTCCAAACCGGCTTCGCTCTACAAAGCAGTTTCTAGATCTCCATATTTGACACATTTTCTTGAGGAATAGATAGCAGAATGCATTCTTGTGACCTGTTTACCGCAATCAAAACACCATTTTTATCTTACTGGTTTTTGCTCTGTTGGTTCGGTTATATTAGTCACCACATCTGTATTTTTCATGACAGTTTTGATAATTTATTGTGTCAGGCTTACTGCAGATAAAAAGACCGTAGTTGATGATGATGCTCCATTGTATCCTAATCCCTTAGCCTTTAATGGTTGCCTTATAGTCAATAACTGTTCTAGACTCTTTGTACATGTTCTCAACACACGAATCTTCTTATGATTCACACTTATATCTCGCTCTAGACACTGAGTTTTGGCTTGTTCTTTTGTGTATGCATTCCACATTTTTGCTACTTGATCCCTTAAACCCTTGTTTTAATTATTAGCCTCAAATGTATCATGAGCAAAGTTAGCACTTGTATCCTGGAGAGTATCATCATCTGAGACATTCTTCTCCATTCCACTAGATGAATGATTTCTAGGATGTTTATATGAGCTTTAAGCATAGCTTTATCCTTCAGAATTTACAGGTTCTCATGACTAAATTTGACCCATGGATCATACAATTTCATGTACTCCTTTTTAACAACAACTTTTGTCTCATCATTTGATTCTGAGTTATCATTGTCAGACGATGATGACTCTTCTTGTCCCAAAAAGCTACAAAATTCAGAAACATTTCCTCGTCCTCTTAATTATTCTTAGATTCCATGTCATTAGAATAGAAGACACCTCTCTTTTCCTTTTGCAAGTTTGGAGATTCTGATTTGATGTGTCCAATTCCTTTGCATCCAATATATTTGAGCTCCTTTTTTTGATCAAAAGACATCCAGATTTGAAATGACTAAAACCTTCACACCCATGGTACCGCATGTTGTGGGAACTAAAAACCATATCATTCGATTCTGAGATATCATTGTCAGACGATGATGACTCTTCTTTTCCCAAAAAGTTACAAAATTCAGAAACATTTCCTCGTCCTCTTAGTTATTCTTAGATTCCATGTCATTAGAATAGAAGACATCTCTCCTTTTCCTTTTGCAAGTTTGGAGATTCTGATTTGATGTGTCCCATTCCTTTGCATCCAATACATTTGATCTCCTTTTTTTTTGATCAAAAGACATCTAGATTTGAAATGACTAAAGCCTTCACACCCATGGTATCGCATGTTGTGGGAACTAAAAACCGCACTGTCGATTTCCGAAAAATAAGAAAAATTAAGAAATCCTAACTTTCCCAGAGGTCCTGAATTTCTGCTAAGTCAATGTCAAACAATAGACAATGAAAACAAACGAAATAATTAATCGATAAAAACGAAAGAAAGCAAAGAAGATCTTATTCTAAATTTCATGAATGAACGTTACAACAGGTAAAGCCTCGGCCGCAAGAGATGTTGGCGAGTTTCCTAGTTCTAACCACCTAAGACTTGTTAATCTAGTTGAGTCACAGCTCGATAATAGAAAATGAAACATTGCCTAAACCGCTCTAAGTGCTAAATTTTCTGTGTGTTTCATGTCCAACCTTGGTGTTCCTTATATACTCCTCTTTAATGTGGTTTCCTCTTTCGTTTTCTGCCCCCGAGTCGTGTTTATCGCTTTGCGGAAATATTTCATTTTTCTTCGATCCTCATGATTATCCCTCAAAACTTAACATTTATCTACCGGACTTGACATTTATCTTATCCTTTGAACTATAAATAATCTGTTATAGTTTCCTTTGGCCAATTCTTTTCTAAAATCCTAAGTGGACTTTTAGCCGCATTTAGACCTTTTCGGGCCATTTTTCCAAGTTAAACGTTTTTTACAATTTCTCTGAGAGAAAACCTTTGGTACAACGTTAGTTTTATAAATAGTTCAAATTACTCGTATAGTTGAGGCGAATTCAGTGTTAAGTCAACCTTTTCTGTTTTATACAAACCATTTGAATTTACTAGAAAACAAGTCTTTACGGTTTTTATCGTAAATTTCTGACGGTAACTCCAATCGAGACGAAAAAGAGATAGTGTGATCGAGGTTCAAAAGAGACACTGATCGAAAATGAGAGGGATGGTGTTGATCCAACTCGCCTGATAGCGAGTTGTATTGTCTCAATCCAACTCGCCATCATGCGAGTTGTACTGGGACAGTCCAACTCGTCATCAAGCGAGTTGGATATGCTGATCAAACTCGCCTAATGGCGAGTTGGACGGTGAAAGTCAAACTCGCCATCATGCGAGTTGGTCGAGCAGCCCCAACTCGCCTGATAGCGAGTCGAGCGAAGACCATCCAACTCACCATCAAGTGATTTAGGCGAGCTGCTTCAACTCACCTGAAGGCGAGTTGGGCTTGGTCCGTTCAACTTGCTGCCGGGCGGGTTGGACACGGTTGTTTTGGTCATTCTGTTGCTCGATTGTTATTTCTAATAACTTGCCGTCCAATCCTTTTTGAATTTGTATAAGGTTCTAGTTGTGGTTTCCCATGTTGTCTGTTTTCTCTTTTAGAAAAAATGTTTTCAGGAATTTTAAGACATTGATTACGTCGTGACCGATTTCGAACCCAACATTTAACCCCCAGCTCGTTAGAATCCCGATGTTCTTGCAAGTGGTTAGACAGGTTAGGTGAGTTAGGTGGCACTAAAGGCTGAATGTCCGAAGGTGAATAGTAAGTTTTTCTTGCCTATAAGTATGTGGAGTAAGTTTTTAAGTTCTTTACTTGCTTCATTCCACAAGAACTTCTCTTAAGGTAGAAAAATCTTTCTCTCCATTTTTTAATCGTTCTTGATCATGTCTTCAAGCCACAGAGCTTCAGCCAAGGCTTTTCCTTCTAGCTTTGACCCCGATAGTTTTCGTACCCATTATGGTGAAGTTGTCACGAAGGTCAAATTCATGGCACACTCTGATGATCTTGCGGAAGCCGATGCGTATTGGCTGGCTACGTGCGATTTAAAAGCTCCTACATATGTTTCGTGGTATCCTCCTCAAGTTCGTACCAAAAGAACACTTTGTTGTCCGAGTTACAGTTGTCCTTTGTACCTTGACACCATCTGGCGTTTCGGCCATGTCCCAGACTCAGTAGAGTTTCGACTTCCATGGGCTGGAAAACATGCAGATGATCCTCCATATGGTTACTTCACATGTTACGATGCTTTTCTTCTGCGTTGCCATTTGTGGTTTCCCATCTCAGGTGTAGTTGTTCAAATCCTGGATTGATTTGGATTGTCGATAAGCCATATCTCTTGATGTTGATTAAGAGATCTTATCGGGATTTTGGTTCTGAGCTACGAGCATGGCATGACTCTTGATGTTGATTATTTTAAGACTTATCTGAAGCTAGTGGGGTTGACAAAATATCCCATATGTCGTTTGAGCCCGAAGAACGTTATTGCGATAATCGAGGGGTTTGCTTCAAATCTGGACAAGTATCGAAAGAGCTATTTTTTCGTCTCCGTCGAGGAGAGCTGCATTCCCATTTTTAGGAGTAGAGGGGCCAAAAGGGTATCTCGATTAGATATCCGTTGGCGTTCTTGTTTTGAAGATATTTAACATTGCACTTACTTTCTTTGTTTTGTAGTTACATATCCTTCTGCCCTCGTTTCCTGAGGACTTGCTTATAGTTAGGGATATTCTTCGGCGAGGTCCGTAGTTTTGTGGCTACTTTTCTGCGAGACGAGTTCATCTTGTGGTGGCATATCATCATTCTCCATTCCAGCCCGACTTATCAGTTGAAGAAGAATCGGAGCCGCGTATGGACGAGTTTGTTCCTTTCGACATCCCGAGGGAGAGGTCAAGATCTCCTAAGGATAAACACATTGCTGTGAACGGGGGTGACGATGCTGTCGACGATCTGGACTTTCCCTCAGATGAAATGTTTCGTACTTTTCTCGATGGCCAAGCCAGTCGCTTGGCTTGGGATGCCTCTGATCAAGAGTGAGCCTGTCGGGTCGCCACAATTTTTGAAAGCATCAAGGATGTGCATGGGGTTAGTTCTTGTTTTCAGACGTTTTCTGTTTGTTTTGCCAAAATTTTTGCTAACTCTGAAAATTTGAAGGGTCTCCTTATCATGGACGAGGCTCTCAATGCAAGTCGCTTGGAAGTGCGCACAGCTCGGTTCAAGGCCGAGCTGGCCGAGAAAGATATCGCCCGTTTGAAGGGTGAGATGGCGGCGAATTCTCTCCATGAGAGAGAGAGTTGGCTGCAAAGGAGATCGTCGAGCATATCAGAAAAGGGAAGAGGGAGGTAGCTGGAATTTTGTAGAACCGTCGCGTCCAGTTCAAGAATGAGTTTGTAGAGTTGAAGAAGACATACATGCCAGTCGGTTACTACCGCGAGTGCGTGGTGCCCTTGGCGGATTATACGTCACGTAGGCCTCTGGGTATTCTTACGATGAGGAGATGGACATGCAGTCAAGTCGCATCGTAGGTGATATGTCATGGTTTTGACCTGATTTTAACCATGATATGTTGGTTTTAGAGTCTTTTATATGCAATTGGTATTGTTTTAGAGTATTTTCGAGTTCAAGTACGTTTTGGAGAACTATGGTGATTCTGGAGCTTTTAAAGGTGAAAAACTGCACAGACACATCAAATGTTTAGATATGGATGGAGACCTTCCCACGGTGGGATTTAGCCTATATTTTGACGCAAGATAGAGCTTTGAGTTATCTTTCTTATGTCCAGTTTACTGAAGAGTGGTATGTCTGCCTTGCGAGAGGAAGGTGTCGAGAAGATGAAGGACTGTCGATTGACGGCACATCTTTAGTGTCTATCGACGGTGATCCTAGAAGACAGACCCGACTTCTTTCAAGACCAACTGAAGCCCATAAACCTCCAAAAGTACCAAAATACCCTTGGACGGGTTTCTGACCTATTTTATGTTTTGTTAAACAATTGTTGACGACTATGTTTTGACTTGTTAGAAGAAAATAGCTTAGGATTGGAGAGAGAGATCTGAATACCTTTACATAGATTATCTTCAATTCCCTTTAACTCTTATCTTATTATTCTATGCAATTTATTTAGTTTTTTTTATTATGTTTCTCATAATCATGTCTGAGTAGTTCGCTGTTGGATTTAGGGTTATTCGACGGTAGTAATGGCTTGTTGATCACATAGAATTTTTAGGGTAATCATTTAGTTCTTTGTTTTAGTTGTTCTTAAGGCTGAGTTGAACTTGATAACTTCAACCCTATGTTATAGGATTTAAAAGCTCAAGCCAGAGCCTGGTTATAATTCTAAAACGTAACTTAAATGAACTAAACAACTAGTAACAAACAAGAGTTGAATTAGAAGTTTAGAGAACACATCAAACCACAAAATTATAACCGTTTAGTAGCAGCTTCGATCGACACCACGCAGTGGCCATCGATCGACACTGAGTTGAGAATCACAAAAGTGTTCTCCTAAACCTTAGAGTTTGAGTTTGAGAACCGCACTTCTTCAAACCCCTAGCATCTGTTAAGTCTACATAGTCTAGCTTATCTGAGAGTTTCCCCCTAATATAATATTTCCCATAAGTCTTTATAAACCAAATCAGTCCTGAAATCACTGCTTGCTAATAAACATATACTATCTACTTTAATTTGAAAAAATAAGCCTATTGTGTAATCTAGAGTCCCTGTGGATTCGATCCCTAAGTACTACATTGTACCTCTTATTTGAGAGAGTTAAAGTAGCTCATAGGGTTAATTTGAGAGTACACATAAAAGCTACATCAAATTTGACACCGTTGTCGGGGACTCTTTCTTATTGCCATTAGATTTAGTTTAGAATATTTTCTAGATTTTTACTTTACTGTTTGCTAACTTACTCTTTCCTTGTTCCTAATGACAGGTAATTTTTGGAGAGAATATGGATTCCAGACAACAAGAATCGATCGACGGAGCTCATCCAATATTGATCGACGTTTGTCCATCTACATTGGGCAATGTTCTTCCACCAGCATTGATCGATACCGATCAGACAGAATCAGGTAAGTTTGCATACACTAATTTAAATTATAATATAAGTAGTCCTAGGAGATCAAGAACATTGAGCACACAATGTGGTAAACTGATTTATTGATAGACCAAAGGCTGCAACCCCTATAGGATCAGCTGTGATCATGAATGATGGTATTGGGTGTCAGAGAACACTTGGAGACTACAACAGGCCTGATCAGTTCTGCACTAACATGTCTGCGATCCGTCCACCAGCGATTATGAGAGAAGACTTTCAGCTGAAACCCAAATATTTTTCCTTAGTGGGCCAGCACCTTTTTCATTGTCTTCCTCATGAAAATCCGATAGACCATCTGGAAACACTCAAAGATTTTGTGTCTAGTATCAAGGTGCATGAGTCTGTGAAGACTACCTTTTCTGCAAGCTGTTCCAACATTCTATTTCTGGGGATGCTTTTTATTGGCTGAAAATCCTATCCCTAGGATCTGTCACTTCTTGGAATGATATCAAGACTGCATTTCTAACTGAATTCCTTGATAACGCAAGGTCTGAGGAGCTGAGAAATAGAATCTATACATTCTCTCAGGGTCATGCTGAGGCTTTTATGGCTTCATGGGCAAGATTCAGAGCTCCCAGCGAGACTGACCACACCATGGCTTTTCTGAGACACATCTACTTAATATCTTTTTCAGAGGCCTCGACTCGACATACCAAGCAGCTTTTGATGCTGCGAGTCAAGGGAATTTCAAAACCATAAGCCCTGAAGAAGCTACGAAGCTCATTGAAAATATAACATCTAGCACAAGTTCCGAGAAGACCGATCTGAAAGGAGAAGAAGGCGGAGAACTCGAATAAAGATCAAATATCCAAGGTAAAAGCAACCTTAGTGTCGGTTAAAACCTTTATGTTAGGACATAATCATTCTCGATCGAGTAATATGAACGATGACTACTCACCTGAAAGGGGAAAGCAAGTAGAGCCTATGAACGAATCCAGCTTCCCGGTTCAGCAATTTTGACCTGAAGAATGTAGTTTCACTACAGTGCAAAAAGGGACACAAATTCGAAAATGAATCAATTCTTGACAAGAAATCGTATCCACCGACCTCGACGAGAAATTAGATTTAATATACTTAGAAATGACGGAGATATTCAAAACTTTGAGTGAGAAAATTAAGAGGATTGACAACAAAGTTGCAAATAACGCATCGTCGATCAGGAGAGAAGAAGGATTCCTACCTGGGAGAACAAACACAAACTCTATGAGTAAAGTTAGTGCCATAATGTTGAGAAGCGGAAAACAACTTATTCCCAGCGGGAAAGAGAGCATCACCATTGATGAATTTTCAGAAATCGCTCAAGATAGAAAAGAAGAATCCCACCCTATACAGCTTGACATTGACAAGCATGGTCAAGCTATTCTTCTCGAAACTGAAGAATTAGACCAAGATGGCGACTTAGAAGAATTGCCAACTAACTTAAATGATAAAGAAACGTAATTGGGTGTATGCGAGAACATCAATCAATACTCTGGAACCAGAATCAATTGACGTCCCTTCCCCGACCCAAAGTCAACCAAACCGGTTAAGGCTAGGGTCTACCAAGCGAGAATTCCTTTTTCTGGTAGTAATGCAAAAGCGAAAAAGAGTTAGATCGAGCAATATGCAAGAAAGCTTTTGACAAAATGATCATCAAGATGCCACTGAGCGATGCCTTAAAGGTTTCACCTGCAATCAAGAAATACGTGAAAGACGCAATGTCACGAGGTTTCAGTGAAACAGAGCATAGCAAAATGATGGTATCCGAAGAAGTGAGAGAGATTATTCAAGGAGAAACCCTAGTTAAACTTCTTGATCCCGATATCTTTATTCTAGTGTAAACTGGATGCCTTACTCAGTTGCAATTGCCCTCAGGCTAACTTAATTTCGGTCTACCGGGATCACTCTCGTTTTAGCCGATAGATACACTAGGATTCCAGAAGGTGCACTTGAAGATGTGCCCATTCGCATTAATGACTATCTTATGCTTACAGACTTCGTAGTGCTAAGATATGAGGAAGAACCCAAAAATCCTCTAATTTTAGGAAGACTATTCCTAGCTACAGCCGGAGCGATCATTGATGCCAGAGAAGGTCGCATATGTCTCAATCTCGGTAATATATGATGGTTTTCGAAATGGAAAAGATAGTCAAGAAACCTTTGATTGATGGTCAAGCCTACCATACAGATCACCTTTCTGAATTAGCTGAAGAGTTGCTTACGTATATGTATTCTAATGATCCTTTGGGTAGAGCGATCATATCTCCGAAAAGCGAAATCTTTGTGGTGGATGATCGAGATGAGGAATATGTGAGATTTATGGATGGCGCCAAAGAAGTAATGCACGTTGACATTGAAGAAATCGATTTATCGACCAACGTCAATCAACATGCAAAGTCTACCATCGATTGAGAGTCTTCAATGACATGAGAGTGGAGTAAGGAGAAAGCACCAAAAATGGAGCTTAAACCGCTCTAAGCTGGACTTACATATGCCTTTCCTTATGGAAACCCTTATCATGTCAACATCAATGCAGACCTGGATAGCGGAGAGCAAGCACTTCTTCTTAACAAGTTGCGAAAATATCGCAAAGCTATCGAGTATTCCCTCGATGACATTCGAGGGATCTCACCTGATTTGTGTATGCATAGGATACACCTGGAAGACGAATCAAAGTTATCTATTGAAAATCAAAAGAGACTGAATCCAAACCTAAAAAGTAGTAAAGAAAGAAATCATGAAACTTCTGGAAGCAGAGATTATATACCCGATCTCAGATAGTAATTGGGTCAGTCCGGTACACGTCTTTCCTAAGAAAGTCGGAGTTACGGCTGTGAAGAATGACAAAGATGAATTAATCCCAATGAGATATGTTACTGGACACAAAATGTGTATAGATTACAGTAAGCTTAACGCTGCCACAAGAAAGGATCACTTCCCTCTACCCTTTATAGATCAGATGTTAGAGAGACTTGAATGTCACAAATACTATTGTTTTATTGATGGATATTCAGGATTTTTTCAGATCCCCATCCATCCTGATGATCAAGAAAAGACCTTCACATGTCCATATGGTACATTCGCATACCGCATGATACCTTTTGGACTTTGTAACACTCATGCTCCATTCCAGAGATGTATAATTCCATATTCACAGATATGATAGAAGATTTCATGGAGGATTTCTTATTGTACGGATCAGACTTCGAATCATGCTTCAACAATCTATGCAAGGTGTTAGCTAGATGTGAAGAAAAAAATCTAGTCCTGAATTGGGAAAAGGGCCACTTCATGGTTAACAATGAATTTTTTTTGGGACACAAAGTCTCAGCAGCTGGCATTGAAGTGGTCAGAGCCAAAATAAAAGTAATGACTGGCCCGCGCCACCCACAAATGTGAAGGACGTTAGAAGCTTCTTAGGACATGCTGGATTCTATAGAAGATTCATAACAGATTTTAACAAGATTGATAGACCTCTCACAGCACTTCTATGTAAATAAATGAAATTCAACTTCAAACCTGAATGTCTCAAAGCTTTCAAATAAATCAAATCAGCCCTCGTTCCTGCTTCGATTGTGCAAGCAACAGATTGGACTCTACCTTTTGAAATAATGTGCGACGCCAGTGATTTAGCTGTAGGCGCAATACTTGGGCAGGATAGAAAGCTGCACTCCATATACTACACTATTCGGACCCTCGATGATGCACAACACAATTATTTGACAACATAAAAGGAATTATTAGCTGTAGTGTTCGCTTTCGAAAAACTTTGCTCCAATCTAGTCAGTTCAAAAGTAATTGTTCACACCGCCTTGAAGTACTTAGTGAACAAAAAGGATGCGAAACCTAGACTTTTAAGATGTACTCTTCTATTACAAGAATTTGACATAGCAATCAAGGACAAGAGAGGAGTAGAAAATGGGATAACATATCACTTATCCCGAATAAGAGTTGAAGATGACATTCCTATCGATATTTCCTACCTACAGAGAACGTCTACCAATTAGAACTAACTTTTATTGGTAATGTGCGTTCGACACATGAAGGAGAGTAGATCAAAGACTTGCAAAGAACATCGATCGATGGTACTCCTAAGCTTTCTACCGACGTCATCATTCCACTCGACATAAATGTAAGATGTAACCCTTCGATTTTTGATAGTGATTCTCCCAGAGGTAGAAGTTTACGTTGGGGGGGGGGTTGTATGCGTTGTACACAACTATTAGACCCTGGTACGCAGATATAGTAAACTATCTTGCGGCTAACATAGAACCAGAACTCTTTAAAGGATATCACAAAAAAAATTTTCTGAGGGAAATATGGAGATATCACCGGGATGAACCCTACCTTCACAAACACTATTTTGACGGCATATATAGACGATGTTTTGCTGAAAGCGAAGCCACATATATCTTGTATCATTGTCATGCATCTGATTATGCTAGGCATTTCACCAGTTTTAAGACAATGTCAAAGATTCTACAAGTAGGATTTTGGTGGCCAACTATGTTTCGAGATGCTCAAGCCTACATAGCACAGAGTGATCCCTGCTAGGGGAGAGGAAAAATAAGCAAGAGACACGAAATATAATACTTGAAGTTGAAGTGTTTGAGTTATAGACTTAATGAGCCCTTTTCCTTATTCACACATGAACAAATACATATTAGTTGCTATAGACTATGTATATAAATGGGTAGAAGCAATAACAATTCCGAAAATGACGCTGCTGTAGTCGTTAAACTCTTCAAGGGTATCATTTTCTAGATTTGGAGTTCCTCGAGTAGTTATAAGTGACATATGTACCCACTTTATAAACAAAGTGTTCGAAAAACTACTCAGAAAACATGAAGTTCACCATTGAGTAGCTACACCTTATCATCCTCAGAACAGTGGAAAAGTAGATGTATCCAACAATCAGATCAATTAAATCTTAGAAAAGACAGTAGTATCGACTTGTAAAGATTGGTCATTAAAATTGGATGATGAACCCTGGGCTTACCAAACCGCGTATTAAACACCATTAGGAACCACCCATTCCACTTGTTCTATGGAAAAGCATACCATTTCCCAGTTGAGCTAGCACAAAGCAGAATAGGCCATCAAAACAACAAATTTTGAAGCTAAGCCCGCTGTAGAAAGGAAAATAATCCAATTGAATGAACTGGACGAGATTATGTATCATGCCTACTGTGGGAACTGAAATTCGCACTGTCAATTTTCGTTGAATTAGGAAAGTAGGGTAAACCCTAGTTTCTCAGAGGTCCCAGATATCTGAACATGATAAGAGCCTTTGCAATGAGAGCTGTCGGCGATATCCCTAGTTCTAACAAACTAAGACTGCAAAACCCTAGTTGAATCGCAGCTCGAATAACAAAAACGGAAAGTTGCCAAAATGCTCTAAGTGCTATGTTTTCTCTGAGTAGAGATTTTCGTGTGTCTTGTATCATCACCCTCGAAGTCCTTATATACTCCTTTAGAGGCGATTTTCTCTTTTCCTTTTCTGCCCTTGGTTGAATTTATAGCTTCACGGAAATATTCCTTTTTTCCTCGATCTTCATGATTATCTTCAAAAACTTAACTTTTATCCTCTGATCTTGACATTTATCTTTCGAACCTTTACATTTATCCCCTCCTTCAAAATAAAAGATAAACAGTCACAAAGTTTGGGCTCGATTTTGGATAAAATTGCGAGTGAGCCTTTAGCCGAGTGTTAGACCTCATCGGGCCGTTTTTTGACTTAGGCGTTTTTACGATTTTATCAAAAGAGCATTCCTAAGACCACGTCGTCCGGGTGTTAGGATCTTTCATATGGGGCGTATGAATCTAGGTGTTTAGTTAACTGTTACCGTCATATACGTTCGACTTGATCCTTTCTTGAGAAGACGAGTTCTTTTGGTAAAGTTTCAATGTCAATCCCAATTAAGATGAACAAAGATAAGTTTGATAAAGTTTTGAAAGAGGGAGTTAATGAGGACGAGGTGAGAATGAATTGATCGATCCAACTCGCTGAACGGGCAAGTCGGATTGCTTATGCCACCTATCTCACCCGTTTGAAGAGTAGGGCTTGTCCCACTCGCCAAACGGGCAAGTCGGCCGTCTTGATCCATACAACTCGCCCGTTTGGTGAGTTGGGTTTGTCTAACTCGCCGAACGGGCGAGATGGTTGAGCCATGCCGTCCAACTCGGCGAACGGGTGAGTTGGTCGGTTCTTGTTGTTCGATTTGCCCGTTCGACAAGCTGAATGTCTTGCTCGACCAACTTCTCCGTTCGGGGAGTTGTATGATCGAGTCTTCTAGTCGTTTCGTTGTATTGCCGTTCGGGGATACGTTTACCCGAGGTCTTAAGACAAAATCTTACTGATGGCTCATTTATGCAGACCGTTCCTTTGTGGTCAACTGAGATTTGACCTTGATTTTTCCCATTCTTTTTTTTGAGATATTATCTCTCTCTTTCACAAAGGGCGCATTTTCCCGGTAGGTTTATGGCGTTGGTTCCCTCGTAACCGATTTTGACCCCAACAGTTAGCCCCCCAGCTTGTCAGAACTGTGATGTTCTTGCGAGCGTTTTTCAGGCATATTGGATGAATTAGGCGGAATCCGATGTCCGAAGCCTGGAGGTGAAATAGTAAGTCCTTTCTTCTATAAGTATGTGGTTTTACAAATTCTTCACTTGTAATTTTCCACAAACCTTTTTCAAGAATCAAAAGATTTCCTCAAAGTCTCGTAATGACTGTTCTGTCCCTGATGGTTCCAGC
This sequence comes from Moricandia arvensis, assembly GCA_905132765.1. Lineage (NCBI taxonomy): Eukaryota > Viridiplantae > Streptophyta > Magnoliopsida > Brassicales > Brassicaceae > Moricandia > Moricandia arvensis. The sequence continues at coordinate 95,044 of CAJHQP010000738.1, read as the reverse complement.
TCGTAGCGCAATGATATTGTGCCAAATGTGGAATTCTCGGCTCACTTGGTTGATTCTGAAGAATCCGAGGCGTACTGGGCGGCCAGGGGAGAAGTGAAACTTCCAAGACCTGGTACGTGGGCCTTGCCTCCATTTCAAGCCAACCCTGTAGAGGGTTGTCTTAGCAGAAGCTATGCGAACGGGCTTGCTGTCATTCAGAGCCATGGCCGAGTTCCTGAATCAGTCGACTTTCGTCTTCCGGAGGCCTGAGAGGCCGCTGAGTTTCCGCCCGAAGGTTACTTTACATGTTACGAGGTGTACCTGATGTAGTGTCATTTGTGGTTTCCTATTCCCGAGATCATAGTGCAACTTCTCGACTGTTCCAAGATATCAATTAGTTAAATAAAACTGTGTGGTTTGCAGCATATTGTCGGGATTCTTGTGCTGAGTTACGAATTAGGTATGACCCTTCATGCCAACAATATTGAAGCTTTGCTTAAACCGGTCGGGAAGTCATTCATAATTCAGTTGAGGCCTCGGTCGGGGATGACAATCATAAGGGAATTCGTATCGATTTATCGTGAATGGCGGAAGCACTTCTTTTTTCGTCCGCGTTGACGATGTTTTTGTAGAAGCAAATGGCTGCTCCATCTTCAAGACTAGATGGGGTCTGAAAGGTATCATTGATCAAGTGTCGCCCCCTCTCTCTCTCTTTTTTTTGTTTTGGTGACAATTGTTCTCTAATATATTTTCTTTTTCTTTTTAGAGACTAATATTTTCCCTCCGAGTCCGGAAGGTCTTGATATCATCTGAGACTTGCTTCGCGGTCGCCTGTGTTTTTGGGTGACGTTTAACCCAAAAGGGTTCGTCGTGATGTTGCTCTCCACCATTCTCGTCACCAGCCCGATCTGCCGGTAGAGGAAGGGTTGGAGGCGACCATGGATGGATTCGTTCTGTGCACAGTTTGAACAAGAGAGGAAAGACCGCTGACTCGCAAGAACATACACATTATCGTCGAGGACGAAGCGGCTAACGAGCGGTGCTCCTCCGACAATATGCTTCGAGAATACTTAAATAGTCAGGTAGGTGGGAGTAGTGGTGATCAGGGCGATTTCGATGAGCTGCTTGGTTTTGACTATCCTCTGGCACAGGTGGGTCTAGCAAGACCCCAAAATTTTACCCAGGCGTCGAGGATGGTCAACGGGAAAAGTTATTATTATTTTCTTTCGAGGACGAGCTTTTTTCCTAACTTCGAGATATTTTGCAGGGTCTCCTTATGATGAGCCGAGCACTTGACGCGAGCTGCCAGGAAGCACACATGGCTCAGTTCAAGGCTTAGCCAGCCAACAATGAGATTGCTCATCTGAGAGATGAGTTGGGAAGTTCTCATCATCGTGAGAGGGATTTGGTCGTGACGGAGGTTCGTCACGTTTGCAGGCAAGGGAAGAGAGAAATGGTCGAAGTCATGAAGACCCGTCGCGAAAAGTTCTCGCATAAATTTGAGGAGCTTACAAAGGGTTCTTCGGGGATTATCGCGAGTGTCGTGGCACTGTGGGCGGACTATACCTCATGCAGGCCCCTGATTATTCATTCTGCGCCGAATATGCAAGGCAGACCGGGCGCATGAACGTGAGGAATATGGACTTTACGATTTCTCAGATCAAGGAGAAGATTTGGGAATAGTGGGTCTCGATTCACGTTTCTCTTGACATGGTGGCGGCCGAGGCGGGGACTGCTGACGAGATGGGTGAGGTAAACCAGCCGACGGCTCCTCTGGATGTCAATGATTATTCGCTCGGTAGATCGATGACAGGTTCTTTGATTTCGATGAATAATCGCGAGGTCGCAACTGATTCGAGAATGCTTTCTTTTTCCTTATTGTATGTTTATATTCGGTTTGTTGTTAGCCGACTATGGTCGTAAGTAGTGGGACTGGCCGAGTGTGGCCTTGAATTCCTATATTTTATGAACTTTTATTCGAATAATTATTGTTATGATAAGTTGGTGTTTAAAAAGATGTTTGGAATTTGTTTAGTGTAGAAACATAACTTGAGTTGTCATCTCAACTTCTTCCTTTTTTGTGGATCATCCTATTCGTTGTTCGTTCGAGATGTTTGAGGAGTTTTCAAAGTTTCGATAATCTTTAGATACAGATGAAGAGACATGCTTTTAGGATCTCATATAATTTGATATCATGCCTTGAGATGTTAGAGACCAGTGTGCTGGGTTTAGGGCAAGACCTAGGTTTGCTTTCGGTTTAAAGCTTTGCGATGACTAATCGGCTCTCATTTTTCCTGTTTCGATTTTAACCTGACTTCGTTCCGATTTAGAGTCTGCGATAGGTTCTCGGTTTATATGACTTGTCTGGTCCGAGTCAAGCTTCTCTTCAGGGACAATTTTTAAGTCTTCTGAAAGTGTTGACAAAAATTTCAGATTTCTTTTATAGCACGCTGTTTATCCTAGTCGGATGTAAGAGAATCTGTCCTTAGGACGGACCTGGGTGTGTTTGTTTAAGATGTCTAAAGTGCTTGGAGGGGCCAATTACCGAGTGTTGTGTAATTGCGAATGGACTGGAGTGTGTTCTCGAAAATTCAGACAACGTCTCGTCCATTCTTTTCGAAAATTTATTTTGTGTAAGTAGTGCTTTTAGTATATGGGAGCATGGTCTCGTGCTTCGGTCGGGAATCAGAGTTAATGATTCGACCGAGATAGTGTTGAGTTGACCCGTTTCGAGGCAGAACGATGTTTTGCGAGTTTACGCTTCTGGATGGTGCAATAATCGTTTTTCTCGTATATGGATTTATAACGTAGTGTTTCCTTGCGGGATGATAGAAAATTTACGAAATTATAAAAAAGTCTTTATTTCCAAAAAAGTTTTGAAAATTTCGAGTACAATTCAAAATTTTTATTTCTAAATTTGGGAAAATACGAGTATTCGTATATGTACCCACTCCCCCCTTTTAGAGAGGGGGATAGCTGAACTCGTATCTTGACAAGATGCCTACGTACCTCTTTCGAGGATCAAGCCATCTCGTAGTTCTGTTTGTTTGGGCGAGTTTGTTTACTCGGTCATTGTGTTAGTGTCGACTGCATCAGTTGCTGGGACGACGTCTTCCGTTGGACTTGTCTTCTTCGATGGGCTTGAGGCGTTGAGCACTGGAACTGGTTGTTTTCTGGCCATTGCTAGAATCAACGGTTCTGGGTCGTCCTAAAAGTACTTTCGGCTGATGCGCGGGCTATATTCGGCACTTGGTTTTCGCCATCGCGGTGTTCGTCATTTGTCTAAGCTTGTGCTCGGCAAGGAAGCAGTGTCTCGACTGCTTCTAGCAGCCCCAAATCAACGGCAGTCCCGTTATGAGTTGGGAACCTAACGCCTAAGTGATAGATCGATGGGACTGCCTTCAATGCGTTTAGCCAAGGCGTGCCCATGATAACGTTGTAGATGGCCGGGTGGTCGACGACCGTGAAATCAACGATCTTGGTGACTTATTTTGCTGCAACGGGTAATTTGTTCGATCCGAGGATCATTGATGTCATGCCAGAGAAACCGGTCAGCGGCTTTGGTGATGGTACAACTTCACCTAACTCGATGTTCATCCTTTCGAGAGTGTCCCGAAAGATGACGTTAACCGTGCTTCCGGTCTCGATGAGAACCCTAGCGACCTCGAGATCTCTTATCACGAGATCGATTACGAGTGAATCGCAGTGTGGCTGATCAATTCCTCCGGCCTCTTCTTCGTCGAAAGTGATTGCTCCTTTCATAGTGTCATTGATCGTGTGCCAGATTTTCGAATTCGCGTTTGTCTCGGCCTTGCGCTGATAAGCTCGGTGTCGCTGCAGAATTGTGATCCGCCAATGATCATGTTTACCCTTCGACGGTTGCTGTCATTGCCCTTCTCGTCCTGCCTTCTTCCGCGCTTTTCTCCCGATTGCTTCCCTTGGGAAGGTTTCTCTGTTTAAGGAGTCCTGTTGTTTTTTGGGGGGCGATCTGAATGGCAGATGAGATCTTTCACGCTAGAGACTTCGAAGAGTTCTCCAGAGAGCAGCTTTGCTGCCAATCTCGCGCCAAGAACTTTAGAGTTAATGGTCGAGTGTCCGCGCGTTTGGTGAAAGTCGCAGAAGGCGTTTTCATCGTAATTTGGATTTTGGATCCACGTGTTACATGTCGTTCATCCTTGCTCCGATTTGGCGTTAATAGCGTAGCTATACGCTACCTGCATTTCTTTGTCTCCGCCCTGGGCGCTTTTATCGTTGCGAGAGTTTTTTTTTTTAAATTTCTGATCCGTCCCTGTATCCTTCGACGCATTCTTTGTTGGCTTCCATTTCTGAGACAAGACCTTCGTCTCTTCTTCGATGATGATGTAATCCGTGGCTTTGTGAAGCGCGTCCTGGATTGCACGCGACTTTTCCAAAGTTATCCACTATCTGAACTTTGACTTGAACCAGAGTGCTTTTCAAAGTCGTCTATCGCGACTTTGTTGCTTATCCCGCTGACTCTAGCCATGACGGTTTTGAACCGTTTTATGAAGTAGTGGAGAGTTTCATCCTTTCTCTGGGAAAATCTCTAGAGGTCCACGTCAGAGGTTTCTCTATTTATGAACATCGAGTGTTGTTTGAGGAATTCCGAGGCGAGCTAGGGGAAGCTTATGATGGAGTTTTCCTGAGGCGAGAGAGCTATTCTAGCACTGCTCCATGGAGGTTTTCTACCAAGAGGCGGCATTCACTGACGTCTCTCTCATTTTCTCTAAACCTGGCTCTACCCATCGCAACCTGAAAAGCCTGCAGGTGCGCCTTAGGATCAATAGTTCCGTCGTATGGCATCACTTTAACCTTCCCAGGATCCGAAACCTTAGTTTCGGTGATACGAGTAGTAAAGGATGTTTTACGAGCCTCTTCGATCAGAAGATCGATCTCGGGTGCGGTGATTGTAGCATGGTGGATTTGGGACTTCACCGCCTTAATTTCGGCTACAATTTTCATGAGATCGTCGCGGATATCACAAATCTCGGAATTCTTGCTAGCAGATTTCCAACTTTTTCGGCGTTTGCTATGAGTGGTCCGAGTTTGTTCCTCGACCAGTTCTTAATGTTCATTCCAGAAGATAGGTTCTTCTTCTTCGTTCATAGGGTTGTCAAAATGGGATTCGTCCCGAGCCGCTCGGCTCCTTATGTGGCACAGATGTATGTTTGCATGTTCGTCTGCGTTGACCACTGTGACGTTTGTCGCTAGAGTGTTTTCAACGTTTTTGTCGACTTTGTCGTCACAAGGCTGTTGGTTGTTGAGATCTGACATGGTTTGATTGATCGTTGATGGCTGAGAGTTAGATTGATCTGTACCACTTGTCCTTCTAATGCAAAATTGTGGGAAACAAAATTCGCACTGTTGATTTCCGTTGAATTAAGAACGTAGGATAAACCCTAGTTTCCCACAAGTCCCGGATATCTGAACAGGATAGGGGCCTTGGCTATGAGAGCTGTCAGCGAGATCCCTAGTTCTAACAACCTAAGACTGCAAAACCCTAGTTTAGTCATAGCTTGAATAACAAAAACGAAAAGTTGCCAAAATGCTCTAAGGGCTATGTTTGCTTAGAGTAGAGATTTTTGTGTGTCTTGCATCATCACCCTCGAAGTCCTTATATACTCCTCTAGATCGATATGCTCTTTTCCGCTTCTGACCTTGGTTGAATTTATCGCTCACGAAAATATTCCTTTTTTCCTTGATCTTCATGATTATCTTCAGAAACTTAAGAATTATCCTCCGATCTGGACATTTATCTCTTGAACTTAACATTTATCCCTTCCTGCAAAATAAAGGAGAAACCGTCAAAAAGTTTGGGCTCGATTTTGTATAAAATCACGAGTGGGCCTTTAGCCAAATTTTAGACCTCATCGGGCCATTTTTTTGATTTAAGATGACGCCGTCCAAGAGTTAGGATCTTTCATATGGAGCGTATGACTCTAGGTGTTTAGTTAACCGTTACCGTCTCATACGATCTACCTGATCCTTTCTCGAGAAGACGAGTTCTTTTGGTAAAGTTTCAATGTCAATCCCGATCGAGATGGAACAAAGATAAGTTCGATCAAGTTTCCAAAAAGGGAGTTAATGAGGACGAGGTGAGAATGAATTGATTGATCCAACTCGCTGAACGCGCAAGTTGGTTTGCTTGTGCCACCTATCTCGCCCGTTTGGCGACTTGGTCGTGCTGAGCCGTCCAACTTTCCCATTCGGTGAGTTAGACTGGTCCAACTCACCAAACGGGCGAGTTGGTTGGCCTTTGTTGGCCAACTCGCCCGTTTGGCAAGTTGGTTGGTTCTTGTGGTTTGATTTGCCCGTTCGAGGAGCTGAACGTCTTGCTCGGCCAACTTCTCCATCCAAGAAGTTGGATGATCGAGTCTTCTAGTCGTTTTGTTGTATTTCCGTTTGGGGATACTTTTACCCGAGCGCTTAAGACAAACTCTTCCTGATGGTTTATTTATGCAGACCGTTACTTTGTGGTCAACCGAGATTTGACCTTAATTTTTCCCATTCCCCTTGTTTGAGATATTATTACTTTCTTTAACAAAGGGCACATTTCCCAGTAGGTTTCTAACGTTGGTTTCGTAACCCGATTTTGACCCTAACACCTACGAGAACTTGAAATTGTACAAAGAGAGAACTAAAGCCTATCACGATAAGAAAAACATTACTAGGCATTTCGTACCTAACAATCAAGTACTCTTGTACAACTCTCAGTTATTGTTATTTCCCAGAAAACTGTGTTCTCGGTTGTCAAGATCCTTCACCGTGAAAGAAGTTACACCTCATGGAGCGATTGTCCTGATTAACTCGAAAGGCAATGAACATGACCTCTTCTCACCTTTCTTTAGCATCAATAAATAGAAAAGATTGAGATGATATCCTGTGATGCAGAGGGGTAGGTACATTACCGATGAATCCATTTTCGAATTCAAAGGAATGATCACACATTGTTAGAGGCGAGGGGTAGGTACATTACCGATGACCCCACTATTCATCTACAACTTTGTAAAAAAAAACGAAAATAAGATGGCATGATGGACTATATTAGTATCATTGTCCATTGAATTTGAGATATAAAAAGATTCAGAGAAGAAAGATGAGAGAGGGAAAGGATTAGAATGATTACTTGAGGTTCAGAAACTTGCTTAGGTAACAATCCACGTGTCCTCTGATATATATCCCTAGGATAAAGCCTGCACCCTATATTATGTATTCAAATGAGGATAGTAGAGGGTATGTCAGATAGCTTATGGTAGGTTGTGGTAGGGAAGATTGATTAGCTAAGAAAAGTATAGATGTGGTTGCAATAGAAACATAGGTGAAACAATGTTCTAAGGAGCTGGTATGTCTTTGTGTTGTCAAACCTTTCACTGATTCAGTCTATGTTTTGCTTGAAGGCAAGCAAAGGATAAGTCTGGGCGAGTTGATGTGTCATGGTTTTTACCTGATTTTACCCATGATATGTATATGGTTTTAGAGTCTTTTATATGCAATTGGTATTGTTTTAGAGTATTTTCAGGTCAGGTACGTTTTAGAGAACTTTGGTGATTTTGGAGCTTTTTTGAGGTGTAGAACTACACAGACACGTCAGATGTTTAGCTATGGATGAAGAATTTCCCACGGTGATATTGAGCTTATATTTTGACAAGATATAGAGCTTTGAGTTATCTTTACAATGGCAATTGTATGAGATCCATTTGACGGTTAGATCTAAAGTTATGCCCATTTTACTGAAAGTGGTTTGTCTACCTCGCGAGAGGAAACTGTCAAAAAGATGAAGGACTGTCGATCGACGACAATCCCAGAAGATTGTTTCAAGACCAACTGAAGCCCAAAAACCTTCACAAAGTACTAAGATACCCTTGGACGTGCTTCTGACATATTTTATGTTTTGTTAAGCCATTGTTGACAGCTATGTTTTGACTTGTTAAAAGATAAGAGCTTAGGATTGGAGAGAGATATATGAACACCTTTACAGAGAAGATTTTGAACTTCCTTTAACTTTTATCTTATTATACTATTAAATTCATTCAGTTATTTATTATGTGTCTCATAATCATGTTTGAGTAGTTCACTGTTAGATTTAAGTTCTTCGACGGTAGTAATGGCTTGTTGATCACATAGAATTGTTAGGGTAATCATTTAGTTCTTTTTAAAGTTGTTCATAATGCTGACTTGAACTTGATAACTTCAACCCTAGATTATAGGATTTAATAGCACAAGTGAGAGCTTGACTATAACCCTGAAACATAACTTAAATGATCTAAACAACTAGTAACAAATGAGAGTTAAGTTAGAAATATAGAGAGCACAACAAACCACTAAATTATAATCGTTTAGTAGCAGCGTGGATCGACACCACGCAGTGGCCAGTGATCAACACTGAGCTGACAATCACGAGAGTAATCTCCTTAACCTTAGCGATTGAGTTCGAGAACCGCACTTCATCAAACCCCTAGCATCTATTAAGTCTACATCTTCTAGCTTACCTGAGAGTTTCCCCTAAGTCTAATATTTCCCTTAAGTCTTTACAAACCAAATCAATCTTGAAATCACTGTTTGCTAATAAACATATACTGTCTAGCTTTAATTCGGCAACAATAAGTCTATTGTGCAAGCCTAGAGTCCATGTGGATTCGATCCCTAAGTACTACATTGAACATCTTATTTGAGAGAGTAAAATTTAGTAATAGGGTTTATTTGAGAGTACACATAAAAAGCTACATCAATAGGAATGTGAACATGGAATCCATGATTCTCCGGATCGAAGAGAGGATTTGGGATCAGTGGTCTTCGATTCCCGTGTCTCTTGATTTGCAGGAAATCAGAATGGGTGTCCCCAGCAAGATTGGTGAGGTGAACCAACCAAGGACCCTAGTTAAACGACTGCTCGTTTGGGAGGTTGATGTCCGAAAACTATGATTCTGATCCATAGGATGTCGTTGGACTTGTTGGTAAGGTTTTCCCTTTCATAATTATGTTTCTAGTTTATGTTTGGCCGAGTGTGGCTGTTTTACGTTTGCTTGGGCCGAGTTTGGCCGTGTTAGACTATTGGGACTGGCCACATGTAGCTTTGAATCCCTTGCCGCCTTGCAGTTTTTTTGAATGCACTATTCTTAATTTTAGAGAATCTTAGAGTGTTTATGAGTTGTCCTCTCGTATCTAATTCTTGGTGAGTTGTTATGTTTGTTGCTCGTTTAGGACGGGAATGTTTGAAATTTGTTCTCAAAATTTTTGTGAAGTTTCGTGAGCAATTATATATGAGTGAAGAGACATGTTTTAAGATCTCCTCTCGATTTGATACCACACCTTGAGATGTTATGGACCAGTTTGCTGAGTTTAGGGCACCACCTAGGTTTATTCTCAGTTATGGTTTTCCGATGACTATGCTGTTAGGTTGCATGTTGTGATGTTAACATGATTCGTACTGATTTAAAGTCCGCAATAGGTTCTCGGCTTATACGGCTTGTGTGGTAAGAATCGAGCATCTTTCCAAAGAAAATTTAAGTCGTTTGGAAGTACTGGCCAAATATTTGGATTTCTTTTATAGCGCGCTATTATCCTAGTCTAATGTATGAGGAGTAAGGGATGGTCTATTTTATCGTCCTTTTAGAGAACAGTTGATTATTCACCGGGGCCAGTCGACTAATGTGATGTAAGAGAAACTGCTCGTTTTCGTACAATTTAGAGTCACGGTCGGACTGTTTTTGCGTTTCAAGAATGGAGATATATGCTTTGTTTCAAGGAAATATACCTTGCTTGAAATATAGTTTTGAATGTTCAAGAGCGGGGTCATCTCATCTTTTGGTCGGAAGTCGGGTTCAAACGTGTGACTGAGAAATGTTCGTGAAGTATTGACGAAAATATTTTTCCGTTTGGAAGTTTAAATAGTTTTCGATAAACTGATTTTTTCGTAAAGTTTTCGTTTCCAGATTGTACATAAATGTTTCTTTTGTACTTGTATATCTCCAAACGCATCTTGCGATGAATATGCAATAAAAGAGATTTGCGAGACTTTCTGGAAATCCTTATTGCGTTTTCTTGTTATCGAAAGAATTTTAAAATGTCGAGTACAAGAGCGAATATTTAAATTTGTGGGAGTATTCGAGTTTATGTATACGTACGCACTCCCCCTATTTTTAGAGGGGGGGGATAGCTGAACTCGTTTTTTACGAGCTTCCTACGTACCCTTATGAGGATCAAGTCGTCTTGTAGTTCAATTGGCGCCGCGAGTGTGTTTACTTAGTTGTTACGCCTGCATTGATCGCCTTAGTTGTAGCTGGATCGACGTATTCTTCAGGGTTTATCTCCTCCGGTTGGGTTGGGGTGTTAGGCTTGGAAACTTGCTGGAATTTGGTGTCCAAAGCCGTTGCTTGAGCAGACGATGTCAAATCGTCTTTCTTCAAAGTGTTTTCAGCCAAGGCTGAGTTATCTTCGCGTATTTTGGTTTTACCGTCGCGGTAGTCATGACTTGCCTTAGCTTATGTTCGGCTAAGTAGCAAAGTCGCGATTTTTTCTGGCATCCCCAGATTGCGGCAATTCTGTTAGGAGTCGGGAATTTGATGCCTAGAAGATATATCGATGGGACTACCTTCATGGCGTTGATCAAAGGCGTTCCCATGATGACGTTGTAGGTGGATGGGTGGTCGACGACCGCAGAGTCGACGATTTTTGTGACTTCCTTTGCTATGACTGGGAGTTTGATCGATCTGATATTCATCGACGTTATGCCCGAAAAACCAGTTAACGGTTTTGGCGTTTGTATGACTTCCACCAGATCGACGTTCATCCTTTGGAGAGTGTCACAGAAGATGACGTTGACCGTGTTTCCCTTGTCCACGAGGATTTTGGCGACTTTGAGATCCCTGATTACAAGATCGATAACCATTGGGTCGTTGTGTTTCTGGTAGATTCCACGAGCTTCCTTTTCTTCGAAGGTGACAGATCTGTTTGGAACGTTGCAGGGTGGAGACCAGATTGGCCAGCTTGTGGTTGACTCAACTTTCCGCTGATAGGACTTGATCGACGAGACCGCATTGCTGTAGTACTGTGATCCTCCGATGGTCATATTTACTATGTGACGATTGTTGTCATTGCCCTTTTTGTCTTGTATCCTTCCACATTTTTTGCCTGACTGATTTCCCTGAGAAGAGTTCTCCGATTGTGGGGTCTTATCATTCATTGGGGGGGGGGGGGGCGATCGGAATCGTGGATGAGATCCTTTACGCTCGTTATATTGGAGAGCTCTCATGTGAGAAACTTCGCAGCCAACCTTACCCCAAGAACTTTTCAGTTGACGGTTGTGTGACCTCGGGCCTGGTGGAAGTCGCAGAAGGTGTTCTCGTCGTTATTTGAATTTTGGGTCCATGTGTTACCCGTTGTTCGCCCTTGTTCCGATCTGGAGTTGATGGCTTAGTTATGCGCTCCCTGGAGATTTCCCCCCTCGTGATGGATGTACTTGTCGTTACGAGAGTTTTTCTTTTTTCGGTTGGTCTGATGTCGAATCCTTTGAGGACGTCTTTATCAGCTTATGCTTTTGGGATAAGACCTTGGTCTCTTTTTTTGATGATGATATAGTCTGTGGCTTTGTGGAGCGCATATTGGATCGTGGGCGGCTTGTCGAGGGTAATCCACTTCCTGATTTTTGATTTGTAAAAGAGAGTTTTGCGGAAAGCGTCTATGGCCAATTTGTCGCTTATTCCGCTAACTCTAGCAATGAAGATTTTGAATATGTTCATGAAGTATCAGAGTCTTTATTTTGAGCCAGGGTCCAAAGGTCGACGTCGGAGGTTTCTCGGCCAATGAACGTCGGAGGTTTGACAAACTTCGAAGCGAGTTGACGGAAACTTCAGAAGCAGTTTTGCCTAAGTCGGGAGAACCACTCGAGCGCGGCTCCTTGGAGGTTCTCGACGAAGATTTGGTGTCTCTTTTGCTCTCTCTGAATTTTGCCCTTCCAATCGTGATCAGGAAGGCTTGTAGGTGCGCCTTGGGATCAGTCGTACCATTGTAGGTTGGTACCTTGATCTTTCCAGGATCCAATACTTTGGTATCAGTGATGAGAGCTGTGAAGGGTGTTTTCCGAGCTTCCTGGAGCTATAGATCGATTTCAGGCGCGGCGATAGTAGTGTGGTAAATTTGATATTTTACTGATCTTACTTCCGCGGCCATTTTCGTGATGTAATCGCGGAGATCTCGAATCTCGAGATCATCTCTAATAGTTTTCCGACCTCGTCGGCGCTTGCTGCGAGTGATCTGAGCCTGCTCTTTGTCAAGTTTCTCCTGTTTTGCCCATAAGATGTTTTCTTCTTCTTCAGTCATGGGTTTGTCGAAGAGGGAGTTTTCCTGAGCTGCAGAGCTTCTTGTCCTTCTCGGATGCACGTCAATGTCTTCTTCTGAATAATCGGACTGATCGCTGGGATCCCAGTCGACATGTTTGACCTCGTGTTCCTCTGTTCCATGCTCCAGTGGTGGAGGGTTTTCAGAGTTTTTCTGAGCAGGGGTTGTTTCGCCGGGATTTTGTCTTGATGGATTTTCCCACGCGTTTCTAGGCTTGTCTAGAGGAGTTGTAAAGCCGAGTCTTCTCCTTCGAACCCTAGTGGTTCCACGAGGATGAACTACTCGGGCCCTCGCTGTTACAGTATCAAACTGTTTAGCGAGAGATCCCATGAATTTTTCCCATTTGTCTGACTTCTTTTCAAGCGCGGATAACATATTTTGCATTAGTGATAACCGCGGTAACGTTCGCTGCTGGAGTGTTGACTTCGTCGCCAATGTTTCCATTGTCGCGAGTTTGTCTGTTGGTTTGATCGTCAGTAGACATGTCCGATCGAGCGTTTGTGGCTGAGAGTTAGACTGATCTGTACCCCTTCCTTCTAGCGACAAACCATGGAAACATAAATTCACACTGTCGATTTCCATAAAATAAGAGGTCCCGGATTTCTGTTAAGCCAAACGTTGAGTAATTAGACAATGAAAACAAACAAAATAATAAATCAATAAAAATGAAAGAGAGCAAAGAAGATCTTATTCTGAATTACTGAATGAGTGTTACAACATGTAAAGCCTCGGCTGCAAGATCTGTTGTTGAGTTCTCTAGTTCTAACCACCTAAGACTTGTTAACCTAGTTGAGTCGCACCTCGAGAATAGAAACGGAAAATTGCCTAAATTGCTCTAAGTACTAAATTTGATGTGAGTTTCAGGTCCAACCTTGGCGTTCCTCATATACTCCTCTTTAACGCGGTTTCCTCTTTCCATTTATGCCCCCGATTCGTGTTCATCGCTTTGCGGAAATATTCTATTTTCTTCGATCTTCATGATTATCCCTCGAAACTTAACATTTAGTTTTTGGACTTGAAATTTATCTTCTCTTGCAAACAAATAGAAAAACCCTCATAGTGTCCTTGGGCTCAATCTCGTCTAAAATCGTAAGTGAAATTTTAGCCGCGTTTTAGACTATTTTGAGTCATTTTCGACATAAACGTTTTTACGATTTCTATAGGAGAAAACATTTGGTACAACGTTAGTTTTATAAATAGTTCAAATTACTCGTATAGTTGAGGGAGCTTTGGTGTTAAGTCAATTGTTGCCATTTTATACAAACAATTTGAACTCATACGAAAAACAATTCCTTACAGTTTTTATTGTAAAGTTTCGATGGTAACTCCAATCAAGAAGAAAAAGAGATAGTGTGATTGAGGTTCAAAAGAGACACTGATCGAAACCGAGATGGATGGTGTTGATTCAACTAGCCTGATGGCAAACTGGACGTGGCTTGATGAGGAGTTGGTGTTGATTCAACTAGCCTAATCGGCACCACAACCAATGATGCCACTGAATTCAGACCTCCTTCCAGTCAGGCATTAGCAACGCAGGTTACATTATTTCTGAAGCCAAGATCACATAGGCGGATGTCGGAGATTTCATTACATGTCTAAATGTTGGGGCCTAATTCACATTCTTGATCGTAAAACCCGATTAGAGGCCGTGGACTCCTCCTATTGGATACACCTGTATATATGAATTGCGGTTTGGTAAAGCACCCAAGCTTTGTTTTCCTATTCTACACCTCATCACTTCATACTGCAATATGCGTCATATCGCCTTTTCCTAACTGACAACCAGGTCAATTCAAATTGTGGTTGCTCTGATGGTTGTTGAATCTGTATTAGTTGGGACACTATGGGTATAAATGAATATGATTGTAGATTATTTGAAATACATTTATTGATTAATAAATGACGAGTTACAAGAAGATTTGATGAAAAATCAAGAGAAAATGGTAAAAGGTCTTCGGCGAGAATAAGCTCGGTTGAGAGAAACCTTAATTCTAACCGTCAATGTCTCTGCCTTTTTGTGAATGTTCACCCTTCTCGATGCTGTTGTCTCTCCCTTTATACTTGGTGTCCTCTTTCCTTTTTTTCCACAGCTGGTTGACCTACTTGACCAATTGGGCTGAGTTCTGTCCTAAGTGGGCCAAATTATGCATTTTATAAGACTTGTTGGGGGATGTAATCTGTTGTGAATGCAAACAAAGTATCACATAGAAGTGCTGAAAAATAATGTCTAGTATATAAAAAATGTTCAACTCTGATTAGTACGAGGCCTTTTGGGAAGGAGCCCAAAACCAAATCCATGCGGCTTTGCCTTCGGGACCTAAGTGGACAATATCATACTATTCACTCGTGGAAGATTTGGACATGGGCTTGAAAAATTCGAACAAGTAGTATCAGAGCCAGGTTCTAAAACTCTAAAGGATGAACAGAGGAAGTTCTCTAAAGTTTGATGTTCCAAGGTTCTATGGAAATGGAAATGTTGGCCTCTGTCAATGGCGAGTTAAGAATTTGCTTACACAACAAGGGATGGAGAAGGCTCTATTGGAGTCGAAACCGGAAGCTGTCAATCATGATGATTGGGGCGAGATGCATGATCAGGCTGTCTCAATCATTTGACTTAATTTATCAGATGACATAACACATCAGGTGATGGACATCACAACCTCTAAGGAAATGTGGAATAAGTTGGAGAAGATGTATATGCCGAGATCGTTATCTAGCAAACTATACCTCAAACAAAGGTTGTTTGGTTTGAAGATGTCTAAGAGTGGAGATCTTGTTGCACACGTCAACAATTTTAATCAAATCATCTGGAATCTAGCGCGTGTGGATGTGAAGATTGAAGATGAAGATCAAGCCATGATCTTGTTGTGTTCCATGCCTCCTCAATTTGAGATGTTTTCCAGCTTTAACAGTCAACAAGGTGACTGATAGGGCCTGATATT
Source organism: Moricandia arvensis (assembly GCA_905132765.1). NCBI lineage: Eukaryota > Viridiplantae > Streptophyta > Magnoliopsida > Brassicales > Brassicaceae > Moricandia > Moricandia arvensis. Next base: position 79,769 of record CAJHQP010000738.1, on the reverse strand, counting down.
TACCACTATTGTGCCATGAAATCAGCCACATTTAGAGTCTATTATATGTGTTTAGAGTATTTTCAGGTTCAAGTACGTTTTGGAGAACTATGGTGATTCTGGAGCTTTTAAAGATGTAGAACTGTGCAGATGCTTCAGATGTTTACTATGGATGGATACCTTCCCTCAGTGCGATTGAGCTGCTTTGTTGACAGAAGATAGATCTTTGAGTTATTTTATCAATGCCACTGGTTTGAGGTCAATAAGAATCCTACAATCAAAGTTATGTTTGTTTTACTGAAGAGTGGTCTATCTGCCTCGCGAAAGGAAGCTGTCGAGAAGATGAATGAGTGTCAATCGATGGCACAACCTTAGTTTCGATCGATGGTGATCCCAGAAGACAGGCCCGATTTTTTTATGGCCGACTTAAGCCCAGAAGCCATCACCAGTTACCATAATGCCCTTGGACGACTTAAAACCCTATTATGTGTTTATGTACCATCGTTTAGGTACCAAGCTTTATTCTATCTATTGTTCTAGGGTTAGGAGAGAAGGGAGGAACTCCTTTAGAGTTATCCAGGAACCTCCTTCAGAGTTATCCAGGAACCTCCTTTGGTTCTTTATTTGATTTCTATTCTATATATATTTCATCTATGATTTCTGTGACAAAGATCATGTCTGAGTAGATCTCTTGTTAGTTTAGGATTTATTAATGGTATTCATGGATTAGCCAAACAATAGACTTTCTAGGGTGATTATTAGATCTATAAATAGAATTGTGTTTATTGTTTGTGTTATAGAGTAGCTAACTAGAACCCTGATCATAGGATAGTTAGGTGCAAGAGAGAGCATGGTCTACTACCAGAATTAATCATGTTAAACTAGGTTTCTAGAAACAAACGAGAGTTGATTTAGTTAATTTAGTGAAATTATCGAATTAGGTCATAAAGCATGACAAGAATGGTATTTTACGAGACGAAGAAGGTCGCGCTCACAACAGTGCAGGACAATTGGGGGCTGTAATCTCTGAGCATCGAACAATAGGAGAGTTGATCAAGCCTACTCAACTCTCTGTTAACAGGTCTACGATTCGACCTCAAGAAATTCAGGGGGTCGACGGCCAGATAGACCTTCATACTTTAATCATGTGCGCAAGCACCCCTTTCATGGCCTTCCCCATGAAGATCCCATGAACCACATTGAGACACTAGAGGATTTTGTGTTCAGCACCCCGAAGCATGAAGGAACTACAAACTATCTCCTCTGCAAGTTATTTAAGTATTCTCTCTCTGGGAATGCCGTTGTGTGGCTGAAACTTCTACGACCAGGATCTCTCACTACCTAGAACGATGTTAAGACTGCGTTTCTGACTAATTTTTTAGATGATGCGAAGACAGAAGAGATAAGGGATAAGTTTTTGAGATTCTCTCAAGGACCTACTAAAGAGTTCAGAAGTTCTTGGGACATATTTAGGGGGTACCAAAAATACTATCCACATCATGGTTTCATGGAGGTTCAACTGCTGAGATTCTTCTGCAATGGTATTTGTGTGAAGTATCACATGATGCTGGATCAGGCAAGCAAAGGGAACTTTGAAACCATGACTCCTGAGGAAGCTAAGAGACTGATTCAGAAATGTGTGTCTAGCAACAATATCAAGAATATGGATACTCACAGGATGCAATCAGGTGTTATGAATAATGACAAGATCATTGAGGTCGAGGCCAAAACTGATTCTCTACATGAAGTCTCGTTGGTGGAAAAGGCTGCAAAAGAGGATGAGAATCATATATATCAAAAGATGAAATCTATTATGGAACGAGTCATAGAAATTTAGCATATGACAAGTGCATACTTAAATCTGAGGTTGGATTTTATCAACAAAGAGCTGAATGGAACATTTGAAGCCTTGGACGCACATGTCATGATGCTAGACACCCAGGTTTTTCAGACAGCAGATGCTGTAAAGAACCAAGAAGCTTTGGTTAAAGAGAAAGCTGAGGAGAGCAAGAGGCATCAGGTTGATGGCATCTTAGATAATAAATTTGGGGATATAATCAAGCATGATAAGCTGGAAGAAAATGTTTTTCTACTCGAAATTTCTATGTCCTTTGGCAGCTCGCACTGGTGTAGAACGACACATTCTTGGAGCTAGAGGAATTCATGAAGCAATTTGGTGAAGCACAACCTGAAGATTTGGAACAGGACTCGGTGCAAAAGGTTAATTACATTCAACACAATTCGAGAATAGATCTGGAACTTCACCGAACGCTGACATCGAACGACACCCACGGGAGAGAATCGACATCCACCTAACTTCATCGATCGACACCCATTTGATCGACACCCATGTCTAAACAAACCATATTACGTGATTGAACAAGAACCAGTTGGGAAGAGTTTGCGCGAGTCTGAGACCTCACACCTTGCTTTCCCAGAACATCTACGACCACCTATGGCACGAAGAAGCTGCTGGTTTTCGCAAAAGAGTGAAGAGGGTACATGACTATGTGAACTATGTGGTTCCCTGTGCTGTCTTAGAGGTCAAATTTATTAATCCACCAGATAAAAGTGTGCATCTGGGTTCCTACAGTGTGGTATTTGATGATCAAATGTATGCGGTAACTTCTCAGAAAGGGTTGAGATATAGAAGTGACGTTGACAAAGGCCCAGTAGAAGCAGTATCGATCGACACCAAAAATGCAGTATCGAACGACACCACCATTGGAGAATCGATCGAACACAACACTAGAGCGTCGATCGACACTCATCACGGATCAGAGAAGAATGAGTTTGAAGTGTTTCGTAATATTTTTGATGGATGCACCATGAGATCAGACAAGTCTGGGGGAAAGAAGAAGAGGGATTGGAAGAAGAGAAAAAGGATTAAGGAAGGTCCTCGATTATCATTGATTCTACACTTCTCAGATGGTGTCAGAAAATATAGAGTGTTCATAAGATGTTTCTCACAGCCATTTGCAAAGCTTCAAACACTCCTTATTGCTAAGATGATAGACAAAGGAGAAGAGTTTATGGAGGCTTTCACAAAAAGTGTGATGAAGCTGAAGATATTGGACATTGGAATTGTTTTGGAGCAAGTTCTCAATCTCGTCTGGACGAAATTAGAGTTCCAAAAACGTCAAGCTAAAGACTATAAACAAGCGCTGAGTGGGAGGCAACCTAGTGTTTAGCAAAAAAAAGATGCGAGGAAGATAGTCTGCACAGAGCATCGACCGATACTTGATCACTGTCGATCGACGGAGTAACCCTAATATTGATCATCACCACTTATCTGTCTTGATCAATGGTCACCATCAACAAGCAGGTATATCATTTTTCCTTGTTAAATTTGGACCTTATGATTTATTTTCTTCACCAATCTCAGATTGATGTCAGGATGTGCCCTCGCTCTCTGGGGATTCGATCCCTACGTACTACAATTAGACCTCTCTTGGCAAGAGTAGTTCGTAGGGTTAATTTGATAGATTGTCTGCCTTAAAATAAACCTTAATCCGCATGCTGTCAAATTTGGCGTCGTTGCCGGGGAGCAAGGATTGCCATTAGATTTATTCTCTAGGGTTTAGACTAGGCTTTTACTTTACTTCAAGGTACTGACAAATTTCTTTTTCTTGTCTTTTAGGTTCATGCCCATCAGTACTAGAAGCCAAAAAAAAACAAGGATTTACTCTCCTCGGATCCCGTTGTAATCAAACGTTCTGTCCGCCAACAAATACGAGAAGCATCGATCGACAGCAGCAGTCAACCGCCGATCGACGTTCATTGACGGCCAACATCGATTGAAAGTACCCACACGACATCGATCGACGGTAGATCATGAGTTCAGATGGTTGCGACTTTAGTTGTGGTTTGAGATGAGAAAGGAGACATGTATGACCTTGAAGCTCATCTGCGTAACGCAGCAGGTTAGAGAATTGATGATCACGGGGCTGTAATCCCTGAACCAGAAGCAGACATCACAATAGCTCGACCTGAAGCTGCCGCCCAAGCTGCTCAAAGAACACATGCAGACTACAATACTCTAGAAAATTTCTATGCTAACAGATTTCCTTCGTCCTCTAGCTTTCCAGAGGAACGACTTTGAGATCAAACCGTCCTTCTTCGCACTCGTTGCATAAATATCCTACCATGAATTGCGACATGAGCACCCGATGGATTACCTGGAGCGGTTTGAGGATCTAGTATCTGCTATTAAAGCCAATGGAGTCCCTGAGGACTATTTATTCTATAAGCTCTTCAAGGACTCACTTGCTGGAGATGCTTCGCCTTGGCTTAAGCAACTACCACAATGATCTCTGACATCCTGAACAGACATGAAGAATGTATTCATTCGCAGTTTCTTTGATGATGCACAAGGAGAGGCCTTGAGAAGCGGGATTGCTACATTAACACAAGAACCAGGAGAATCATTAAGAAACTTTTGGTTCATATTCAAGTCTTACTAGAGAGACTGCCCACACCACGGTTTCAACTAAGTGCAGCTGCTTAGCACTTTCTTTAGTGGTATTGATCTGGAGTACCATACGACTTTAGACACAACTAGTGAAGGAAACTTCAGCACTAGGAGTCCAGAAGAAGCAACGAGGCTTATTGAGAACTAGGCATCTAGCAATAGCACCAAAAACACTGACTATGAGAAGAAGAAATCAGCTTCATGTTTGAACAAGGAGCAGATATATGAAGTCAAAGAAAAGCTGGATAGTGTTCAGAAGTTTCTTAAGAAGCAAGAAGTGAAAGCCATGGAAGAAGAAGAAGAAGAGGAAGAAGATGTGAATTTTGTTGATGGAAACGGTGTACAGAGACAGAGAAATCAAGGTTACAACAGAAACTCCTATTGTGGCAACATGAGTAACTACAATCAAAATTTACAACAGCGAGCCTCATGAGAGAAAGTTAGAAGATATGGTATATAGAATACGAAGCAGCAGCAGCAGGCAGCAAATGACTGTAAACGTCAATGGAAAGATAGATGCCATGTACATCAACCTCAACACAAAGTTTGAGACTCTCAACACCCATGTCAAGAAGTTTGAGAATCAAGTGGTCCAAACAAGTGAGGCCACTCAGAGACATGAGACCCTGATTAAGGAGAATGGAGAAGCTAGTCAGAAGCACCACGTAAGTGCATTGATATGTGATGAATTTTGGCAAGAGGTGAAGAGAGAACAACTCTAAGAAGGAGATTTCCGTGTAGAAAGTGTTATGTCCTTCGGCAGTTCGTATTGGTGTGATCGACACCCGAACTAGAACATCGATCGACGGAACCTTCAAAATCTGTTTTCGTGTGAATATTCTAACATCGATCAACATCGAGAAGCTAGCGTTTATCAACAGTCTCCAACAGCATAACCCTTTCGTTTACCAAGCCAGAATGCCGGCCTATTTGTCAGACCTTCGAGTATGGAGACTCAAGAACATAACGCCGATACACCTGACCCTATGACAACAGAAAGGCAACCCATAAAGAAGAAGAAGATTCCCAACATCTTCGTAGAGAAGCAACTAACAAAGAGATGGATGACTTTGCCAAAATAGTTTTTAAAATTTCCTTTAGAAACTCAATTTGACGAATCACATACACTCATAGATTGTGGATGTTTTTCAGGGAATCCAAGGAAACAGAAAAGGACATAGAGTGCATGTCCTATGACCTCAGAGAGAAGCTAAAGCATATGACTACTCTCAAGAAGAAAAGTGACCCTAGGAAATTTCTGATTCCATGTTTTTTCGAAGGTCACGAGTATCATAACGCCCTCTGCGATACTGGATCAGCAGTTAGCATCATGCCTAGAGTTATGGCAGAGAAGCTGGGCCTGAAATTGGAGCCTTCTAGTGAGTCATTCACCTTTGTGGATCGCTGCAAGGTGAATTCAGGAGAAATAGCCAATGACGTCCTAGTGTAGATTTCGAACGCCTTAGTTCCAGTAGACTTCCATGTGATGGATATAAAGATTGATTGAAACTATTCCTTACTTCTTCGAAGAGCATTCATAGCAACAGTGGAGCTATATCTAACGTGAAGAAACAGATTTTATCTATCCTTGATTGATCTAAACCACTTTAAATGAACCTGTTAAAGTCAAGAACAAGGCTACTCAGATAGAATTGGGTAATGATCCAGGCTTGATTGCTACATGCATCTGCAGTTACGATTAAGACGACGAGCCTGCGGACACAACATCGATCATCACCCAACCCATGGTACCGGTCGACGGTAGCTACAACCAGAACTTGCATGAAACCCACCGTTCAGCATTGGTTGATACTAAACCTCTAATATTGGTCAACGGTTATGCCACAGATCATAACGACAAAGACAGTCAAAAAGACATAGTCTACATTGGGCAACAATATCGTGAGATGATGCCAGAAACAATTAACCCAGAACACGATGGTTCTTACTTTGAAGAAGAAGCAGTCGAGTACCATGCTTTTGCACTAGAAGAGGCTGGAAATTTCAGAGGATCCTATGGAACATGGGATGCAGCAGAGATCGACAGTATCTCAATACCGTCGATTGACGACAATCCGGTAGGATACGATAACGATTATGGCTATCTCAGACCAGATGAGTTTGGAATTATGAGGGACCTGGATGGATATGCACGAGCAATGGATGGAAGGATTTTTCAATGTATCCAAGGACAATATCGCAAACATACTGGCTATGGCCAACGAATCAGGGAATCTCTTCAGAAAACAAACATCGATTGGGGCAGTCAGTTCAGCGTCGACCAACAGCAACACTTGGCCATCGCTCGACGGTCACAACGCAGAATTTAGGAAGAGGCTGGTAGGATTTATTACAAGACAAGCTTGATGAAGTTTACCTTTCTCAGGCGGGATAGTATCTACCAGAGTTTTGAAGATATTTCAGACCCCATAGATGCCAGATTTGACATGTTGATGGGATGCATTCAAACACTCGAAGAAAGGATGAGCAGAATGGCGATTGCTAGAGGAAGATGGACAACCAGAAAACCAGAGCAGATAACTTTGTGAGAGGCTTCATCAGTACATGGTTTGAGACGACCAAAGAGTATGTGGATATCTGCTTTCCACATTGGTTTGATGAACCATATTCCTAGTCCAGAAGTCCAAACGTCGAGCTTAAGACTATAACCAAGTGCTGAGTGGGAGGCAATCCACTGTTTAGAAAGATTCATTATGTTAATTAATTATTAATTAAGTTTTTTCTCAATTACTTTAGATTTTCAAAGGAGAAGTAAAAAAGTTCGAAACCACCCTGGATTGACACCAACACCTCACCATCAATTGACGTCTTGGATGGTTCACCATCGGTCGACACTCAACACCACCATCAGTCGACACTCTTTACGGAGTTTGGTAACATTGACTTTCTCTCTACCTTTTACGTATGCTTTAGTTTTTACTAACAAACCCGACGGGATACCACTAGGAACAATGTTATTTAAGTTTGGGGGAGGTTCGCTGAAGATTTTATCTATTTTGAGCTTTTATTTATTAAGTTTTTTTCAAATAGTTTTATAGAGTTAAGAAAGGGATTATGATCAGAACTTATTTATTGACTAACCACACTATAGCATCATTCTTAGACATATTGATTGCAGACATTACTAGAGATGCCAAAGTGGATCATCCTGCCATTAGATTACACTTATTGTTGGGGTCAAAATTAACGTCTAAAAATTGTGATTCCACACGAATGCAGTCTCGACACCGTCTCGACAAAAGTTTCCGAGCCATTAACTCGAGAGCAAGGAGCACTAAACCAACCAAGCAGTCCAATTTTCCAAATGGGCGAGTTGGACCAGTCCAACTCGACGAACGAGCAAGTTGGATCGAACGAGACAACCAACTCTCCTGTTCGGTGAGTTTGGTCGAACAAGACAATCAACTCACAAAACGGGTGAGTTGAATCGAACAAGATAACCAACTCGCCAAACGGGCAAGTTAGGTAGCACAAGCAATCCAAATTGCCCGTTCGGCGAGTTGGATCAACCAATTCATTTTCATCTTATCCTCGTAACTCCCTCCTTCAAAACTTGATCGAACTTATTTTTGTTTCTCTTAATCAAGGTTGATGTTGGAACTAAACTAAAAGAATTTGTTCCCTTGTGTAAAGATCGGATCGATCCTGTAAGACGATAACGGTTAACTAAACACTTGGAGTGACATGCCCTATACGAAAGATCCTAACTCTTGTACAAGATCTTCTCAGGAATTCTCTTTTGATAAAATCGCAAAAACGCTCAAGTCAAAGAACGGCCATAAAAGGTCTAAAACTCGGCTAAAGGCTCTCTCGCGATTTTATCCGAAATCGAGCCCAATCTTTATGAAGGTTTATCTTTTATTTTGCAAAAAGGAATAATTGTTAATTCTGAAGATAAATGTCAAAATTGGAAGATAATTGTTAAGTTTCCAAAGATAATCATGAAGATCGAGGGAAAAAAAGGAATATTTTCCCGAAGCGATAAATTTGACCGAGGCAGAAGCGGAAAGAGCAAACCGCCTCTGGAGGAGTATATAAGGACTTCGAGTTTGAGGATGCAAAGGGGATACGAAAATTGTTACTCAGAACAAGCATAACACTTAGGGCAATTAGGCATATTTCCGTTTTACTGTTATCGAGATGGGACTCAACTAGGTTATTCAGGTCTTACGAGGTTAGAACTAGGAACTCGCCGACGGCTTCCGCTAAGGCTTTACCTGTAGTAACGCTCAAAACACATATTCAGAATATGATCCTCTTTGTTCGTTATGTCTTTACTATTTCATCGTTATATTGTTGTTTTCATTGTTTGGTTGCTCGACGTTTTTGGCTTAGCTGAAATTCGGGACCTCTTGGAAAGCTACGTTCACCTTGACTTCCTTAATCAACGGAAATCGATAGTGCGAATTTTGGTTCCCACAGTTTGGGGCTAGAAGGAGGGGGCCTAAGATTATCTAACTTGAAAAACCACCAAACATTTGCGACATAATATGCCTAATGAAACGGACATCGATGTCATCTCCTTTAAGGAAAGAGCAATGACCGACTCGGTCAAACCTCTCAACGATCTACTTGTCATTAAACTGACAGTCCAAAATATCGATGTTGCGAGGATATTGGTCAACACTGGAAGCTCGGCCAACATCATTTTCAAAGATACACCGAGAGAATGGAACTCGTCCTATCCGAATTCGCGAATGATCCAAACCCGATAGTAGGACTTTCTTGGGAAGCTACCATGACTCTCGGCACAATCAACCTCTTGGTAAAAGCCGGTAGCGTGAAAAAATTATGGAATTCCTAGTCATCGATTGACCCACATTTTACAACACCATCGTAGGAACCCCATGGTTGAACTCAATGCAAGCAATCCCGTCGACGTACCACATGTGCCTCAAGTTCCTGACCCCTCGTAGAATCGAGACAATCTAGAGAGATACGAGGATCTCGCGAGTTTGCTTCGCTGCAAAGTATAAAACAGAAGAATCCGTCAGTTGAATTTTCGCCTAAAAAGAGAAATAAATCGTTTGTCGTTGACAACGCCCCAGAACAGGAGGATACTGAAATATTTTGGCAATCGCGAGCAGAGTTAAAACGGAAGAATCCGTCAGTTGAATTTCCGCCTAAAAAGAAAAATAAAAATCGTTTGTCGTTGACAACGCCCCAGAACAGGAAGATACTAAAATCTTTTGGCAGTCGCGAGCAGCCGAAGCTTTGGAAGGGAAACGAGAACCAACATGCGAGCCCGTTATCTTGGTATGTTTAGATGAAGCCTTCCAGATAGTTGCGTAGATATTGGTACGAACATGAGCGAATCTCTAAAAATCAAGCTTGTAGCTTGTCTGAAGGAGAACTTGCACACATTCGCATGGAGCCGGAAGATATGCCAGGGATTGACATCAACGTCACATGTCACGAGCTCAACGTTAACCCAACTTTCAAGCCCATCAAACAAAAGAGACAAAAGTTAAGACCGGAACGTGTTGAGGTGGTCAACAACAAGGTCGAAAACCTCTTCAAAGTCGGGTCCTTCATAGAGGTCGGGTATTCCGATTGGCTGGCTACCCAGTAGTTGTCAAAAACAAGAACGTGAATTAGAGAATCTACGTTTATTTCACTGATCTCAGTAAAGCATGCCCGAAGGATAGCTTTCCAGTGCCACATATCGACCGCTTAGTCGAAGCAACAACATGGAACAAACTCTTGTCCTTTATGGATGCCTTCTCTGGGTACAATAAAATTAGAAAGAGCCCCGACGATCAAGAGAACACCACATTCATAACTGACTGCGGCACTTAATGTTACAAGGTAATGCCATTCGGTCTCAAGAATGCTGGCACAACTTCTCAACGGCTCGTCAACCGTATGTTCTCATAACAGCTCGGAAAAACAATGGAGGTGTACATCGGCGATATTCTCGTAAAATCCCTTGAAGATTAAGATCATATTGTCCACCTCCGAGAACGCTTTGAAAGGCTAAACCTCCATAATATGAAATTGAACCCCGCGAAGTGCAGGTTCGTCATGGCATCGGGAGAATTCCTGGGGTACCTCGTGACCAACCGTTGGATCAAAGCTAACCTGAAACAAATTACTGAACTGATCGAAATGGCATCTCCAAAAATGAAATGAGAGGTACAGAGATTAAGTGGTAGGGTGGCAGCGCTAAACACATTTATCTCACGATCGACGGACAAATGTTTGCCCTTCTACGACACTCTGAAGGGGAATAAGAAATTCGAATAGACCGAAGAATGCGAAAAGGCTTTCCAACAGCTGAAGCACTACTTGGCCACTCCCCCGGTACTCGCCAAACCTGTAGAAGGAGAACCATTGTTCCTGTACATCACAGTATCAACCACGGCTGTAAGCGGCGTCCTTATCCGAGAGGAACGCAGCGAGCAAAAGCCTATCTTTTACGTAAGAAAAACCTTGCTCGACGCAGAGACACGCTATCTGATGATGGAAAAACTAGCAATGGCAGTGGTAAGTCAGCACGAAATCTAAGGCCATACTTCCAGTCCCATACGATCGCAATACTCACATCATTTCTACTACGGGCTATCTTGAATAGTCCAAGCCAATCTAGGAGATTAGCAAAATGGGCAATCGAACTAAGCGAGTACGACATCAAGTATGGAGCAAAAACTTGCGCAAAGTCGCAAGTACTGGCTGATTTCTTAGTAGAACTCCGTGCGGGATTCACAACCAATCAAGAACCCGACTCGACCTGGACCCTCCACGTCGACGGATACTCATCCAAGAAGGGTTCTGGGATCGGGATCCGACTAATGTCACCAATAGGGGAAGTACTGGAACAATCATTCCGACTAATCTTCCACGTCTCAAACAACGAATCCAAGCAGAAAGCCCTTATCGCAGGGTTACGATTGGCACAGAGCTTAAAATACACAACATTCACGCCTACTGTAACTCCCAACTTGTGGCGAGTCAATACAGCGGGAATACGAAGCAAGATAAATGGGCTGCCTGAATGATTAAAACCCAAGTGGCGCGATAAGTCTTGGTTGATGGAGAACTATACAAATGAAGATTTTCAGGGCCACTCATGACCTGCGTAGAAGGAGAGAAGGCACGAAAGATAATGGAAGAGGTTCACTCTAGGTCCTGCAGAAATCATTCTGGCAGAAGATCTCTCGCAGTCAAAATCAAACGCCACAGACACTATTGGACAACAATGATCAAAGATTGCGAGAAATTTGCGCGGAAATGTGAAAAGTGCCAAAGGCACACCCCTGCTATCCATCAACCGGCAGAGTTCCTCTCATCAATCTCGGCACCATACCCGTTCATGCGATGGTCGATGGATATAGTCGGACCCATGCATAGGTCAAAACAAAAACGATTCCTATTGATCTTGGCGGATTTTTTTTCTCAAAATGGGTGGAGGCAGACTCCTACACAAGCATTAGGGACGCCCAAGTTGAAAGCTTCGTGTGAAAAAACACTGTTTGCAGGCATGGAGTCCTATACGAAATCGTAACAGACAATGGGTCTCAGTTTATTTCGACCAGATTCGAGGCCTTCTGCGAAAAAAGGAAGATACGACTAACAAAATCAACCCCTAGATACCCGCAATGCAACGGCCAAGCCGAAACAACTTACAAGACCATCTTTGATGGACTCAAAAAAAGTTTGGACGCCAAAAAGGGTAGATGGGCAGAAGAACTTGAAGGAGTCCTATGGTCGCATCGCATGATGAACCCTTGGTTGGCAAGGATCCGTTTTTCCCTGATCTTTGAAGGATGATCACTGGTTTGATTGATGATCAGTGAGTGATGGTGATGAATGGTGGATATAAGTAGAGATGGAGGTGACTCTTCAGTGTAGATCGATGGGTTGATCAAACACTTGTGTAGATGTGTCTCTGATAAAGAGAATGAACTCAGATTATCATCAAAGACAAGTTTTGCATTCACAGAATGAACTCTTTAGTAATCGATGTTCAAAGATGAACAAAGGATTCACAGTTTCAGAAGTAGTTTTTGATAAAAAAAAGGTGAATGATTTTATTCATGGTCGACCTTACACTTATATAGGTTACAACCATGTAGAAATGAAGAGACAAAGTGTAGAAATGAAAAGACAAAATGTAGAAATTAAGAAATTTTGAAACAAGGAATGTAGACATGACTTTGGACCAGAATAAGTGTATTTGTTGAATGACTCTTGGCATGCCACAACCAAGGCTTCTTGCTTACTCCCTCTTGGTAATCTTGTTGAGAATATGCCTGAAATGGACTGGACAAAGGGCTGGTCGAATTTGGTTTGAAACAAACCCAATATGAATTTGTTATGAACTTCACATGGGCTGCAACACTTCTTCTTGTGACACTTGATCCAAAACAGCTTCAGATAGGTTCTTGGACTTGAATTTCGTGTCTTGCCCATCAGCAAGTGATAATGGATCTTTAACTTGGTTTTGAAATTCTCTTGGGCTGAGAAAGGCAGATCAGAATCAACCACAACTTTGGGCCGAGCAGCCTATCTTCCAGCTCCTGGATCAGTGTTACTCTCACTCAGCTCCTTTCCATATCCTGGTTGACTGTCACTCTCAGTCAGCTCCTTTCCATCTTATGATTCAGTGTCACTCTTACCTAGCTCGTCCAAGGTTGCATACCTGATCAGGGTTGCATCATCCCCTCCTCCTTTAAAAAGATTTGTCCTCAAATCTGTATTTCGTACATCAACAGGAAACAGATTAGACTCAAGACAAAGGTTCAAGGAAATAAACATGTAAGCAACAACAAAGTAAAATTTTGGACATAAACTTTCTTGGAGTTTTGAAGCCATTTTTCTCAAGTACTTCCATATCCAAATCTCAGGCTGATAAGCATAGTTTCTGCCCTCGTTCCTAACATTCCTTCGAGTCTTAACCTGTTGATCCTGGAAACTCAAAACAGAGACTAGATATCCAGAACTATTAGTGCAAGACATGCCCTTGTTCAGATAAAAATCCAAACTTTCTTTTCCTAGATCATGCAGAAAACGTTTCAGACATGGATGATGCATATCAAAGTAAATGTTGTAAACCAGAATGGTATCAAGGCATGCATTAACATAGAACAACTTCAAAACGTGCACAACTTTTTCAGATTCAGAAAACAATATTTTCAGTTCAAGATCAGATTTATAACCTGTTAGCAGTCTTACAAGTTTAGAATGACTTTCAAAGAATGTGTTGTACACTAATAATCATCACAGCTGACAACAATATCATTATGCAAGCATAATCCTAAGACAAACCAAGATTTTTTAGTTTCAGAACATAAACTAGCATGTTTCAAAGCAGAATCAGAAACAAATTCGGTTTCAGCCCTAAGTGATTTCGGTACCTGCAACTTCTTAGGTTCGTTAAGGGCATAAGCAGATGCAAATAAATCATCAGAGACCAGTTCATGCCTATAAAAATTCAGATCAAAGCCATTATCTGTAAAGCAAGCAAATGAATCACAAGGTTTTCTGAAACAGAAATCAGGTTGTTGCAGAACAATCTCTAATGTCTTTTCAGGGTGATCAAGTCTTTTGTTGTGTTCCATAAACTGATCAAAACTCAAAACAAGACCAGGAAAGTTGTCAACAACACACTGAAAAACGTTTTTGATCAAAGAATTTGTCAGGTTCAAGTTTCTTAAAAGAATGAATCATGTTATCAAAACAAAGTTTGAAACACAAAATTATTTCACTTTATCAAGACCAAAACATTTTAGATCCTTGGAGCTAACCATTACAAACAAATCAGGCACAGAACTGATGATACAAAGTTCCTTACAGTGCTCTTGTGAGTCAGGGAACAAAGGCATAGAAGTTGTTTGTGGTTCCAAGTCGATTAGCTTCTCCAACACTTCACTTTGTACCAAAGTTGATTATTCTGTTTCTTGTGAGTGTTCCTTTGAGACCTGGATCACTGAATCAAAACTACTCGGTTGCACCGGTTTAAAACAAGTTATTTCATCACAACTATTACTGATAACAAGTTAAGATCGAGGAGAGAAAAGAGAACATCCAAGTTCTCTCTCAGATTCTTTCCTTACCTTAGTTGTTACTGTTCCCATCTCTTGGATAGCCTACTTTTTCTTGCTACAACTCCTTGGACCATCAACCTTTGAATAGGGATGTGAGGTTGGTCTTCTTTGCTGATTTGCTACAAAATCTTGAAGCACTTATTGTGCAGTCCTTTTGAAATCATCTTGAAACTGTTGGCTGTCCAAATAATCAAGTTCTCCTTGTTGTTTCTGAGACTTCTTTATGGGATCACGATCATAGCAAGCTCATGTCTCTTCTCTGGAATGTCTAGGATGTTCTCTGATCCTCATAGTTGGTTCCTCTTGCCTCACTGGTTGTGCCTTTTCCTGCACATAATCAGAATGGTTAAAAATCAATTTTTCTTTTCTTATCAAATTCTGTCTTTTTTCCAGCAAACTCTTTGTGGAAGAACTGAATTGATCATGATGTGTGCTCCTCTTGTTAAGTCTTTCCAGTGTCCCCCTCGATTGCAACTTTTCTTGCTCATAACCAGACTCATCAATAGTATATGAATCTCTTTTTCTCATAGATTTCTCAAGGTTGCTTTTGTTGCAAAATTGAATAGGTTATACTCTAACTCCCTTTCAAGACGTCTCCTTCTTCCAGTTCTTCCTCCAGACATGGCTTCCTGCTACACAATCTCAACAAGAAAAATTAGCACAATAACAAATAACCGAAGCCCTACTTCTCTCTGTGTTTCTCTCAAATAATTTATGTGAGTTTTCTCTGTGAATCCAGTAGCTCAGCAACAAACAAAGATCAAACTTCAGAGAACAAACCCTAACCCCAAAACAGAAGAAAGAGATAGATAGATTGTACGGGTTTTGTTTGCAAGAGGATTTACCACCAGGGCTGGATTTCTCTTCGGCCAGGCTGGATTTCTCCTAAGCCAAGTTGGATTTCTCTTCAACTTTTTATTTGATTGTTTTTTTTTTAAATCTGATTGGCCTTCTTGCAGATTCAATAGATAGAAAGATAAGAGATTTCTGAGAATTGCAGAGAAAATTGCAGAGAATAGAAAACAAATTCCCAAAACAAAGAGAAGAAGTTGAAAAGTTTTAGAATCAAACCCTAGATCAAGAGCCTTCGATCTGCTCTAATACCAAATGATGAATCCATGATGCAACTCTGATTAGCTATGCAACCTTGGATGAGCTGGATGAGAGTGACACTTAATCATGAGCTGGAAAGGAGCTGATTGAGAGTGACACTGAACTAGGAGCTGGAAAGGAGCTGAGTGAGACTGACACTGATCCAGGAGTTGGAAGAGAGGTTGCTCAGCCCAAACTTGTTGCTGATTCTGATATGTCTTTCTCAGCCGAAAAGAAGTTCAAAACCAAGTTAAAAATCCAATATCACTTGTTGATGGGCCAGACACGAAATTCAAGTCCAAGAACCCATCTGAAGCTGTTTTGGATCAAGTGGCCCAAGAAGAAGTGTTGCAGCCCATGGGGAAGTTCATAACAAATTGATATTGGGCTTGTTTCAAGCCAAATTCTACCAGCTCTTTTTCCAATTCATTTCAAGCCTTTTCTCAACAAGAATACCAAGAGGGAGTAAGCCAGAAGTCTTGGTCGTGGCGTGCCAAAAGTCATTCAACAAATACACTTATTCTGGTCCAAAATCAAGTCTACATTCCTAGTTTCTAAGTTCCTTAATTTCTGCACTTTGTCTTTTCAAATCTACACTTTGTCTCTTCATTTCTACATGGTTGTAACCTATATAAGTGTAAGGTCGACCATGAATAAGATCATTCACCTTTTTTATCAAAAACTACTTCTGAAACTGTGAATCCTTTGTTCATCTTTGAACATTAATTGCTAAAGGGTTCTCTGAATGCGAATTTGTCTTTGATTATAATCTGAGTTCATTCTCTTCATCAAAGACACATCTACACAAGTGTTTGATCAACCCATCGATCTACACTGAAGTGTCACCTCCATCTCTACTTCTATCCATCATTCATCACCATCACTCACTTATCATCAATCAAACCAGTGATCATCCTTCAAAGATCAGGGAAAACGGATCCTTGACAACCAAGGTTTCATCAAGTGGTATCAGAGCAGATTTGAAGGCTCTTGATCTAGGGTTTGATTCTATAAGCCTTTTGACTTCTCTAAATTTTTGGGAATCTGTTTCTTTTCTCTGGAAAATCTCTGCAGTTTGTTCTGCTTTGTCTATCTATTGTACTGTAAGAGGGCCAACCAGAAATCCCACTTGGCTGAGGAGAAATCCAGTCCTAGTGGTAAAGCGTCTTGCAAACAAAAATCTTGCAATTTGTCTATCTCTTTCTTCTGTTTTGGGGTTTGGGTTTTTTCTCTAAAGGTTTGATCTTTGTTTGTTGCTGAGCTACTGGATTCACAGAGAGAAAAAAACACAGAAAATTTGAGAGAAACACAAGAGGGAAGTGACGCTTTGGATATCTGTTATTGTGCTAATTTTCTTGTTGAGTTTCTTAACAGGAAACCATGGCTGGAGATGTCAGTAAAAGAAAGGAGGCACGAACTGTGACATTGAATAAATTACAGATGGAAGAAATGATGTATAAGATAATGAAAAGAATCAAAAAGACTGATCCATTTCTACAGAAACATGCTGATGATTTCTTTGGTAATGTTTCACAGGTTCAAAAGGAGGCTAAGATCAAAAGGAGGAGCAGAATACCATCTTTCTGTGGCAAAAATGACCATGATGGCTACTTGGAGTGGGAGCAGAAAATGGAACTTGTCTTTGATGGCCAAAACTACTCAGATAGAAAGAAGGTTAGTTTGGCTACAACATAGTTCTGTGGTGATGCCATTCAACGGTGGGATCAACTTGTTACTATCAGAAGAAGAACAGGAGAAACACAAGTTGCATCCTTGTTTGAGCTGAAACATTTCATAAGGAAACAGTTTGTTTCTGGTAAGTACAACATAAAACAACTAAGACATGCGAAAGAGGAGACAAGAACTTGCCCTGACCATGATCACCCAAGAAAGTCTCAGTCACATAAGCAAAGAAGACCAGACCCACGTCATCTTTTAAGAGTCAGTGAGCCACTATGTTCCAAGAAGGAATCAGCTATCCAAAAGCTAAAAAATAGAGCCATCTAAGGTAAGTAAAGAACCTGAGACAGAAAATGAGTTCTCTCCTTTCTCTCCTCAGTCTGAACTTGCAATCAGTAGTGCTTGTGATGATGTAACCTCTTTTGAACCAGTGAATCCGAGTAGTCTTGTTTCAGTATCTCAGGTCTCAGAAGAAACTCAGCAGAAGAAGCACAAAAGAGTTTACCACAAGAAGAAGTGTTGGAGCAGCCAAACGACATTGAAGCAGAAACAAATGCCAAGTCATTCTCTTTGGACTCTCAAGAGCACTGTAAGGAACTTGTTATGGTTAATTATGTGCCTGAAATTTTTTTTTATGATCTCTTCTAGTGATGTAAAACGTTTTGGTCTTGAAGGCGTAAAAGAATTTTGTGTTTCAGACACTATTTTTGATAACATGATTCATTTTGTTAAGAAACTTGAACTTGATGAACTCTCTGATCAGAATCGTTTTCAATGTGGTAATGTGACCAGTTCTAGCCTTTTTGAGTTTTGATCAGTTTATGGAACATAGAAAAAGCCTTGATCACCTTGAAAAGACATTAGAGCTTGTCCTGCAACAACCTAATTTTTGTTTTAGAAAACCTTTTGATTCATTTGCTTGCTTTAGAGATAATGGCTTTGATCTGAGTTTTTCTAGGCATCAACTGGTCACTGATGACTCTTTTGCATCTACATATTCCTTGAACAAACCTAGGAAGTTTCAGGAACAGAAATCACTTAGGACTGATATTGAATTTGATCATGAATTTGTTTTGAAGCCTGTACATTCTTGTTTTGAAACTGATAAATCTCGGTATGTTTTGAGATCATGCTTGCAGAATGATGTTGTCTTGAGCTTTGATGACATATTAATGTATAACACATTCTTTGACATTCCTGCTAAACCTGTGAGACATGTGCTAAAGGATTATGATCTAGAACTGAAACCTTTGTGTTCTGAATCTGATCAAGTTGGGCACGTTTTAAATATGATCCATGGTATTTCATACCTTGAAACATTCTGGTGTACAAGACTTACTTTGATATGCATCATCAAGGTCTGAAACGTTTGCAGCATGATCTAGGAAAAGAAAGTTTGGATTTTGATTTGAACAAGGGCATGTCTTGCACTAATAGTTTTGGATATCTAGTATCTGTTTTGAGTTTCCAAGATAAACATGAACAATCTAAAATGAGTGCAAGGGACCAGAGCAGAGATCATGCTAATCATCCTGAGATTTGGAGATGGAAGTACTTGAGGAAAATGGCTTTAAAACTCCAAGGAAGTTTCTGTGTAAAGCCTTACTTTGATGTTGTTTTCATGCTTATTTTCTTGATCATTTGTCTCACTTCTTACTTGTGTCCTTTTGATGTAGGAAATACAGATTTGAGGACAAATCATTGTAAAGGAGGAGGGGATGATGCAACCCTGATCAGCTATGCAACCTTGGATGAGGTGGATAAGAGTGACACTTAATCAGGAGCTGGAAAGGAGCTGATTGAGAGTGACACTGAACTAGGAGATGGAAAGGAGCTGAGTGAGAGTGACACTGATCCATGAGCTGGAAGAGAGGCTGCTCGGCCCAAACTTATTGCTGATTCTGATATGCCTTTCTCAGCCCAAAATAAGTTCAAAACCAAGGTAAAGATCCAATATCACTTACTGATGGCCCAGACACGAAATTCAAGTCCAAGAACCCATCTGAGGCTGTTTTGGATACAGTGGCCCAAGAAGAAGTGTTGCAGCCCATGGGAAGTTCATAACAAATTCATATTGGGTTTGTTTCAAGCCAAATTCGACCAGCTCTTTGTCCAGTCCATTTCAAGCCTATTTTCAACAAGAATACCAAGAGGGAGTAAGCCAGAAGTCGTGGTCGTGGCATGCCAAGAGTCATTTAGCAAATACACTTATTTTGGTCGAAAATCATGTCTACATTCCTAGTTTCTAAGTTCTATAATTTCTGCACTTTGTCTTTTCAAATCTACACTTTGTCTCTTCATTTATACATGGTTGTAACCTATATAAGTTTAAGTTCGACCATGAATAAAATCACTCACCTTTTCTTGGACTTAAATTTTGTGTTTGATAATGGATCTTTAACTTGGTTTTGAACTTCTTTTGGGCTGAGAAAGGCAGATCAGAATCAGCCACAAGTTTGGGCCGAGCAGCCTCTCTTCCAGCTCATGGATCAGTGTTACTCTCACTCATTTCCTTTCCAGCTTCTGGTTGAGTGTCACTCTCAATCAGCTCCTTTCTAGCTCCTGATTCAGTGTCACTCTCACCCAGCTCGTCCAAGGTTGCATAGATGATTAGGGTTGCATCATCGCATAACTCCGAGATGTACAACGGGAGAAACCCCGTTCGCCCTTGTATACGGAGCAGAATACATGATCCCAGCGGAGGTCGAGTTTCCCAGAGTACGCAGAAGGTTACTCCCAGAAGGAGAAGAATCAAAGAATCTGATGCTGCTTGATGAGCTCGGCCTGATCAACGAACGCCGGGACCTGGCCCTTATACGAATCCAAAACAATCAATAGGTGGCCGCAAAGTACTACAACGCTAACGTGCACAGCCGCAGATTCAAAGAAGGTGACCTAGTCCTTCAAAAAGTTTTTCAGAACACCGCCGAACGGAACGCTGGAAAATCAGAGCAAACTGGAAGGACCATACAAAATAATAAAAGTCGTAAGAAAAGGGTCGTACAAAATCGTGAAGATGCAGGATATTAAAATTCCGAGAACTTGGAATGCGATGCACCTCAAGAAATACTACCAATAAACAATGTTTAGAACTGAACTACGAGACGGTTTGATCCCTGAAAATTATACGTAGGCAGTTCGTCGCAAGACGAGCTCATCTGTGCCCCCCCCCCCCTCATCAAAAAAGAGGGAGTGGGTACGTATACGTATACCCGTATACTCCCAAAAATTCAAAAACCCGCTCTAGATTCGGTACTTCCGAAACTTTTTAAAAATAACACAGCGGAAAAACTCCCAATATTCATTTTCCGTCAGAACACTCCATTCCGCAACTTGCTCTGCGAAATCGAAAAAAAAATTGAACCTTCGACGTAGCGAGACGTCGCTAACACTCGAAGGACCCCCCCCCTTTTCGTCAAAGCTTTCCGAAAAGGAAATGCTCACTTTAAGAACAGTCCATCTACGACTATAAAATATGTGCACCTTTTTAACACGTATTCTTCGGAAAGAGTAAAACAATGGCGATATCCACCGATAAGTTTGTTGCTGATCACGACAAACTATTGAACATACTAAACAGACTAGCCATCTCGTAGAGATAGCTCTAGAACACCCGACACAAGGGTAATAGCGCTATAAAAGAAATCCAAAATTTTGGTCAGCACTTTCGGGAGACTTAAAAATTGTCCTCGAAGAGATGCTTGATTCCTACCATACGAGTCACTTAAGCGAAGAACATATCGTGGACTCTAAAGCGGAATGGAATCAGGTCAAAAATGATATGGGAAACGTAAGTTGAAGTAGTCATCGCAAACCCTAGAACCGTGAGTAAACCTAGGTATTTCCCTAAACCCAGCACTTTGGTCTCTAACGTCTCAAGGCATGATATCGAAAAGATACGAGAACCTAAAAGCATGTCTCTTCGTCCATATCTAATCGCTCTCGAAACTTTGGGAACAAGCAGAATAGGACGATCAGCAAAATAGTTGAGAACAAGATGACAACTCGTATCCTCCCCTCTATACTTAAAACCTCAATCTACTTAAACCCCTTCGTCCATAACCGTGCTCAATAAAACCTTGAAAAACAAGAAACAGAGTTCATTAAAAAAAAGTCGCAGAAGCGACTGGTATTCAAAGCCACAAGCGGCCAATCCTGAGATAAAAACATGGCAACACTCGGCCGGATCAAAACACAAACAAATAACATTGAAATAAACAAAGTCTCATACGAGACTGCGAACTCTATCATCTTCCGGACGCGGAGCCTCGCCTTCACCAATCACCCCCTCCGTACTAAGAACCGCCTCGCTTACACCTTCCTCAGCTTTAGGACCCTGGCCCTCGGCATCACCCGAGAAATGTAGGAGGATACACACGGAATTCACGCCTGTGAGGATCAGGTCGAAGTCTCCATCCACATCCACTAACTCCACTCTCAAGCAGAAAGCTTGGCCTCCTCGGTTCACGGAGACGGAGGCGCATCACCATAAAAGTACTGGCCCTCTTGCACCCCTCCCTCGACGCTTTCCAAGGCCAAGTCCCTGACGCAACGACCGCCAACAAATCAAGGAAATCAGCGATCCTCGCCAGACAGGTCCGAAACTCGGCACGAACGACCTCCTTGGCCTCATTGATCACACCAACCGATGATTCCTCCCCACTCTTGATCTTACGCTTTAGCCACCGCAATTCCAAAGACTTAGCAATTTTCTCCTCTTTCGCTTTAAGCAATGAGCATCCTCGATAACTTTCAACTTCCCTTCAAGCTGCGACGACCTCTCTCGCGACTCCGCCAATTCTTTAGCAAGACGACCGGCTTTCAACCAAACTCGCTGATCATCCCATAGATCAACGAGACAAACTTTGAAGCAAAGGAAAAGAGGCGGTCAAGAATCGGTCTGTGCACGGAAAGAAAAAAAGTGACGAAAAAGGAAGAAGATTTTTCCGAAACGTACCTTAGCACGATGTCTTGATCCCATCATAGGCAGAGGTTCAGCCTCGGGTTCCTTTGTACATCCCCTCTTCTTGGCCGTGTCAGGATTAGCGTAAGGTTTCTCACGAACCTTCGGTGTAGGAGCCGAAATTGCGTTAGGCGCGGGCAACCCCAAGACGATTGCCCTCTTGGTTGGGGGAGGAGGTATCGCTTCCTGAACTAGCTCCACACCAACGATGTGGACTGGGGTCATAGAGGAACTCGAAGGCTGAACCTCGGATAACAACGCATGCGTGGTGATCTCCCCTCCGATAGGAACATCACCGCACAACGGGGGAACCTCGGGAGTCAAGGTATCGGCTGGAGCCGTAGCACCGCCATCTCCTCGGCCTCACGACAAGCCAAATCGTTCTGGAAAGAAAGAAATTATGTAATATGGGCTGGGACGGCTCTGGCGGCAGGAAGATCCGGCAAATTCGCACCAGCAGCTTTGCTCATCTTGACATCACCACTCCTCTGAAAATTGCTGGAATAAGAAATCTCGCGGGCGAAATTTTTCTAAGAGAAAATACAAAGAAAATTGAGAAAATGGGAGAATGTGGAGAGAATGAGAAATGGGAAGCTATATTTATAGAAGAAACAATTGAAGGATTTTCCGCATTAAAATAATCGAGAAAAACTTTTCGAGAAAAATCAATTTTTACCGTAGATTCCGATTAACACCCTCACTAGCCCGCAAGAATAGTGCTTGAACTTGCGAGCTGGGGGCTAACTGTTTGGGTCAAAAACGGTACTCTCGAAATCAAAGTCTAAAAATTGTGTTTCCACATGAATGCAGTCTCGACACCATCTCGACAAAAGATTCTGAGCCAAAAACTGAAGAGAAAGGAGCACTAAACCAACCAAGCAGTCTAATTCGCCGAACTGGCGATTTTGGCAACAAGGGCCGACCAACTCGCCCGTTTGGAGAGTTGGGCAGCATGGGTCGACCAACTCACCCGTTCGGCGTGTTGGACCAGTCCAACTTGCCGAACAGGCGAGTTGGGCATCATGGGCGGATCGACTCACTCGTTCGGCGACTTGGATCGAATGAGACAACCAAATCGCCCGTTCGACAAGCTAAACAAGCCAAATTTGCCAAAAGGGCAAGTTGCGTCGAACAAGACAATCAACTAGCCAAACGAGCGAGATGGCAACTCGCTCGAGATAACCAACTCGCCAAACGGGCGAGTTAGGTAGCACAAGTAATCCAACTCGCCCGTTCGGCAAGTTGGATCAACCAATCCATTTTCATCTCATCCTCGTAACTCCCTCCTTTGAAACTTGATTGAACTTATCTTTGTTTCGTGTTGATCAAGGTTAACATTGAAACTTCACAAAAATAACTCCTTCCCTCGTGTAAAGATCAGATCAATCGTGTAAGACGGTAATAATTAACTAAACACTTGGATTTGCATGCCCAATACGAAAGATCCTAACTTTCGGACGACATCGTCTCAGGAATGCTATTTCGATAAAATTGCAAAAACGCTCAAGTCAAAGAACGGCCCGAGATGGTCTAAAACTCGTCTAAAGGCCCACTCGCGATTTTATCCGAAATCTAGCCCAATCTTTATGATGGTTTATCTTTTATTTTGTAGGAAGGGATAAATGTTAAGTTTGGAAGATAAATGTCAAGATAAGAAGATAAATGTTAAGTTTCCAAAGATAATCATGAAGATCGAGGGAAAAAGGAATATTTCCGCGAAGCGATAAATTCGACCGAGGGCAGAAGGGGAGAGAGCAAACCGCCTCTAGAGGAGTATATAAGGACTTTGAGGTTGAGGATGAAAAGGGGACACAAAATTCTTACTCAGAGCAAGCATTGCACTTAGGGAAATTAGGCATATTTTGTTTAATGTTATCGAGCTGCAACTCAACTAGGTTATTTAAGTCTTACGAGGTTAGAACTAAGATCTCGCCGACGACTCTTTCCGCTAAGGCTTTACTTGTTGTAACGCTCAAACCACAGATTCATAATAAGATCCTCTTTGTTCTCTTTCTTTCTTTACTAATTCATCGTTAAATTGTTGTTCTCAATATTTGGTTGCTCAACGTTTTTGGCTTAGCGGAAATATGGGACCTCTGGGAAAGCTAGATTCACCTTGCCTTCCTAAATAAACGGAAATCGACAGTGCGAATTTCGGTTCCTAAACTTACTAAGAAAGTTTGAAGGAACCAAATCTGATCTCCAACATAATACTGACTACTTTGCTTGCTTTGGGGCTTGGTATATATCGGACCGGATTCCTTCTGCAAATTTTTAAGGTACTAGTATGTGTATTTCTGATTCCCTTTCTCTCTCTCTCTTCAGGATCTGTAATAGTAAATATTGAGATGGTTTCCTGAGATGGATAGGGTAGGTACATTACCGATGACCCCACTATTTTAATTCAAATAAATGATCATACATTGTTGGAAGCAAGGGGTAGATACACTACCGATGACCCACTATTCGCCTCAATTTTTTTCAAAAATCAAAAATAAATGGCAAGATGGATTGTAGCATCATCATTGTCCATTAAATTTGAGATCCAAATAGATTCTGAGAGAGAAAGGGAAGAAAGGGATCAGGAAAGACTTTATACCTACACATTCAGGTTACAGAATTTGAGTCTATGTTTCCTTTGACCGATACTCCCAAGGTAAAGCTTGCACTTTATTTTTATCCAAAGAAATGAGATCAGTAGAGGGGTGAGTCAAATTAGTATTTGTTGAGTTGTTGGTGGAATCGATTTGGTTGCAATACTAGGATAGGACATATAAATTTTCATATTAATTAGCATTATTCGATGTGGTTGCGATATAGTAGGGGTGATAGTAATGCTTATATATCATGTGAGTCCCCGCTTTCAAACCTCTTCCACATGCCAACTTTGGTTTTACTTGAGGACAAGCAAAAGGTTAAGTCTAGGGGAGTTGATATACCTTGTTATTTACCAATTTTAGACTATCATTTGGACCCTACTTGGAGTTTACTATGTATGTCTAGGCTGTATTTTAGAGTCTTAAGTTCAATGTATGTTTTGGAGCATTATGGAGATAATGGAGCTTGTTAGAGCATTCTGAGGAGACTTCTACGCATCATATTATTCAGTCTATCATGGTTTCTATAATTTTGTCTGAGTAATTTTCTTGTTAGATTTAGGGTCTATAATGTTATTGATGAACTAGCCCCAAAATAGGATTGCTAGGATGAAGAGATATCAATCTTTGGAATTATGTTTAATTCTTGCCTTCTAGAGTAGCTAACTAGAAACCTGAACTTATGACATGGAAAACTACGAGAGTAGGTTCTGTGTCATAATTGATTTCATGGAGCTAGGTTGTTAGATACATTAAAAAGCTTTTTTAATTAACATAGCGGATGAACTTCATGTCTGATAATTGTCGATAGATACTCGGCCCTAGCCGTCGATCGACGGTCGATTCCTATGTTCGCATGCGAGAGTTGGAACGAGAGAGGGTAAGATTTGTTGGTTAAGGTCTTTGTACAATAATAACCCTGCGTTATATCCACTATAATTCACTTGCCCGAAACCATAGATCTATCTTTTTCATATTTGAATCAACTTAAATAATTTAGACAAATTTCTTTTCGGATAAAACCTACAATCAACGTCCTATTTATAGTTTGCATATCTTAACCATTAGGAATACAAAAAACAATTGTGTGTCCTCGCTCTCTCGATCCCTAAGTACTACAATATACCTCTCTTGGCAAGAGGAGCTCATAGGGTTAATTTGATAGATTGCCTGCTTTAAAATAAACCCCAACCCGCACGCTGTCAGGCATGTAACCCCATGACAATTTCTCTCGTAGCCGGAGGAGGAGGCATTGACTCAGGAGCTTGTTCAGTATCGGTAACAGAAACCAGAGTCGAAGAAAACCCGTTTGCTGCGCTGAAACCTATGTCACAGTCACTCCACCATCAGGAACGATCGGAGAGGAAGATGGAAACTCATAAATGGGGTTCAAGGCAACAATTGAGATGCAGTGTTCCGTCTGATCAACATGGATGGAGCTCCCCCCCTCGGCATCACGGCAAGTCAGCTCCTCTCGAAAAGAAAGATACTCAGCCACATAAGTTAGAACACCCCCGGAAGAAGGAGAGTTCGACGAACTCGCCTGAAGATCAGTGCCCATCCCAAACTCGTTGCTTATTTGCTTATCGTGAGAGGAAGTCATCCTGATTAGAAAAAATCTCTCAAAAATAAAGGATGAAAAGTTAGAGAAATGTGGAGTGAACGAGAAGCGAAGGTCCTATACTTATAAGAAATTTTTCCGCAATTAAAATAATCGACCAAATATTTGCGTTTATTTCGCAAAACATTCCTGTTAGTAGTGTCGAATTAGATGCGCATCACTCATTCATAAGAGTCGTACTTGAAACTTACTAGATGGGGGCTAACAGTTGGGGTCAAAAATCGTAATCTTGAAATCGACGTCCAAGATTGCTAAGACTATCCCGCGAAGGAAACCTATTTTGAACAATCATACAATATAAGTTTCAAGACACCAAAGAACGTACACATTTTCTAGTCCCCCATGGGCGAGTTGACGTAAAGACATTGTCTAGTCGCCCATGGGCAACTAGACTCGGAAAACCATCTACTCGCCCATGGGCGACTAGACTCGGAACACCATCTATTCGCCCATGGGCGACTAGACTCGGAACACCATCTAGTCGCCCATGGGCGAGTAGACTAGTAAACCCGTCTAGTCGCCCATCGGGCAACTAGACTCGGAACACTGTCTAGTCTCGCCCATGGGCGAATAGGCACGGAACATTGTCTATTCGCCCATAGGCAAATAGACACGAGGCATAGTCTAATCGCCCATGAGCGACTAGACCACACCATCCTTAACATCATCTCCGTCCTATCTTTTCTAAGACGTCTCTTGTTTTGTCTAGATTAGAGTTTCCGTTAAAGATTTACGATAAAAATCCTAAAACTTGGTTTTTGCCAAAAAATTGAAGACACTCATGTAAAACGACTGCGGTTAATTTAAAAACCAACATTGTCCCGATTACATGAGTGGTTTGTTATTTTTTGAAACCAAACATCGTACAAACCTATAAAGAACGACTTCTGCAAAACAAATAACAAAAATCGCCAAAATCGTAAAATGGCCTGAAAGGGTCTAAAACACGATAAAGGCCCACTTACGATTTTAGACGAGAATGAACCCGATATAATTGTCAAGTTTCAAGATACTAATGGAAAATCAAGAAGATAAGGAAGATATTTGTGGAAGATAAACTCGAATCGAGGGCATAAAAAGAAAGACGACCGACATAGGAGACCTATATATAGAAGAGTGATATAGTGTGTTTTTGACACATTTTGCATATGTTTTCTAAATTGTTTTAAGGTCTTTATTGAGTCAGTTTAGTCCTTTTTGAGTCATTACACGTCTGGAATAGGTTAAGAAGCTCTAGGAGGGACACATGAAGAAAAGAATGCAAATTGGAAGTTTTTCTGCGTTTAAACCGAGCGGAGCAACCTGACGGGTGTTCCCGAGTGAGAGTAGCAAGCGATTGCATGCTTCCGCGACAGAAATTTTTAAGGAAACCTCTAATATTCTAGGATTTTCCCTAATCATCCTTTTTTCTCTTGCGGCTGTCATAAACCTGCAATATATCTTTTCTTATTTCTTTTATTTTTCTAGACTACTTTTTCACAAGAAACCAGACCTTAGAGAGTACTTGGCGACTTGCTACCTTAGAAGGGAGAAGGCCATATCTCTCGATTTAGAGAAGAACCCTGTGAACCCGATTTCTCTATTATTGCAGCAATATTTCATGCCTTCTTTCACTATGATCTCTGTGTTTTTTTGTTCCATGGCTGAGTAGTCGGCTAAGTTAACTTAGGGTGTTTAGTGTGTTAGATCGTATGGAGCTAGACATAAATAAGTAGTGAATTGATTTCCTTTGTTCATAACCAATCTTAAAGCTAGCATGAAACTAACAACTTGATGTAAGATCCTAATTTAACCCATTCATTAACCGTGTAATAGGTTGCTTGGCATGTTATCAATGAGTAGAGCATCCCTAATCACTGAAAGTAGATATTAGGGTGTTCTGCGAACTAATCAGACTTGCTCTCCACTGTTCATCATCAGCTCTCAGACCAAGCGACAACTTAGGTTCTGAGGTTGATCGATGAAAGGAGCAGCAACACGAAAGTGGGCTGTTCTAATATTGTGATCTGAGTTCTAGGCTTGTTTTTGAATTGAACTTGAATAATTGTGTGGCTAATACTTGATTAACACCCGTTACATCACCCTAGGTTAGCTTCTCGTTAATCTGAAACTTAAACCAACCTGCTACTTGCTCTCTTCTTTTTTCTTACTTTAAAACTCATTAATTGTTTTAACTTAATATTACTCCCATAGAAATAAAGTGTAACCATTGGTCTCTGTGGATTTGATCCTAAATTACTACATCGACATATCATTCGGCTGTCGTAGTGTGCACATTAGGTTAATTGGTGTGCGTATACACGTAATATCAATTTGGCGTCACTGCCGGGGACCAACTTTTTACCTTTATTTTTCGGTTATATATTTAATCTAAGACCTCTGACTTTCTCTGTCCTTATTGTTGCAGATAATGTTCCAAGTGCATGACCAGTAGACATACTCGGAGAAACGCACAAGGAGAGTTAGTTACGCATACAAATCAGGAGCTCGCAAGGTTAGAAAGAACCAACAAACAGCAAACAAGGCCGACCAACACCACAATGGGCGACTACGGAAATCAAGATGATCTCTCTGCCGTAATGCAACAGATGCTCCAGATGTAGCAAACCTTCCAAGCGCAGCAGCAGGCTGCTTAACAAGCTGCAGAGAAAGCTGCTCTGATCGGAGAGAGAAACCTACCGTGTAACTTCCCTACTACGCGCTCTGCCATTGCTCCACCACCATATACCAGGCAAGCCTATGAGATCAAACCCGCCATGATCAACCTGGTACAGAGAAAAATGTTCCAAGGTTTACCAGCTGAGATACCAATGGAGCACATTCAAGCTTTCGAAGAAATCTGCGCCATGACTCACTCCAATGGAGTATCGCCTGATTTTGTCAAATGCATGATATTCCCGTTCTCTCTAGCTGACAAAGCTTCACGATGATTGAATTCACTTCCTACTGGCTCTCTCACTACATGGTAAAAAGTCAGAGCAACCTTCTTGAGCCACTTCTACACAAAGGCAAAAACAACTGCTCTCATGAACAAGATCTCCTCTTTCAAGCAACATGTTAATGAACCATTTAATGAAGCATGGGAGCGGTTCAACGACACCCTCAGGGAGTGTCCTCATCACGTATTTGATAATGATCACATTCTGGGAATCTTCTATGATGGTGTGGACTGGGAGTTCCGCAATGCTCTAAACTCTGCGAGCAAGGGAGATTTCATCACTCAAACTACTGATGGAGCATTTGAGCTGATAGAGAACATGGCTGCTAGCTCAGCGAACAAGAAACCAGAGCCTGATCGCTCCAAAGTCAGTACCATTGATAACCAGTGGAAGGATGAGCTAACCGCCAAGGTCGACATGCTCCTCAAAAAATAACCAAGGGCAAGTCTTCATCATGGATGAAGCTATGGCTGAGCAGATTAAGAAAACTCAAGAGGTTTCTCCCGAGGATGAAAAGAAAGGGAACGATCAGCAAAAGGTCAGCTACATCAACGAACATGGGTATGTGAAGAACAACCAGGCACAAGGTGCAGGGTAACAGCAAGGCTTCCCGCAAAACTTTCAGGGTAAAGCCTTCTTTTTCAGTCAGGCACATAACTGGTTTGTGTGTCAAATCAGAACCAGAACCACAGAACACGAAGAACAATCAGCAAGCTGCTCCAGCTTCCGCGAGCGGTCCACAAGATGAGCTGAAAGGTCTGGGTATGATGATGCAACAACTTTGTCATGGTCAGCAGATTCAGGGCAAGGCATGGAATCAAGTCACCGCGGACATCAACACCAGGATGGACAACATGTTCACTGAGCTAAACTTCAAGTACGATGCTGTTGCGAGTCACATAAGAAAGATGGACATTCAGATTTCTCTAACAGCTGAGAGTCCCAAGAGGCAGCAAGGGATGCTACTTGGAAAAACATATAAAAATCCTAGGGCTGAGCACTGTAGTGCAACAGAGCAGCTGCTTGCTGAAACTGCTTTAGGCGTAGAAGAGAGAACAATGCACCCTGCTAGCTCTGAAGCGACTGCTCCCAGCGAATATTTTGAGACTCCACCCATTTGAGTGTATGTTCCTAAGGTTCCCTATCCAATTTTACCTAAACATCTGATGGATCCCATAAGTGCAGAGCAATTGACTGGATTTAGAAAGATTGTGAGAAGGCTTCCTAAAAAGATCTCATTTGAACATGCTTGGGAGATTTGTCCATTGCATATGTTCTTCAGAAACTATAGAGAGACTAAAGCGGAAATTGAGGAACTCTTTATCGAAGCATTGAGACCAGACCCAAAGGTATTGCCTAAGGTTGATGATCCTGGAAAGTTTGTTTTCCAATGTTCCATCGCAAGAGTTAAATTCAAAGAAGCTCTTTGTGACTTTGGGTCTAGTGTGAATCTTGTCTCAAAGACGATTGTAAACAAGTTGGGCAAAGTTGATGTTGAGAGTTCTCATATGACTCTTGCTTTTGCAAACTCTTCCAGAGCAGTCCCTTATGGTACCATTCGCAACATTGCTGTCAAAGTTGGGGACTGTATTATGCATACTGAATTTCAGGTTATTGAGATGAGCAAAGACTATGAGATTCCTTTGATCCTTGGGAGACCATTTATGGATATAGTGGGAGCAACCATCGATATGCCTAATAAGAGAGTATCCTTCTCCAACATCAACAAGAAGGTTTTCTACAAGGCTATCCCCCCCCATTATCTACGTTGCACGCCTCTTGCATCTCATTGGTTAGTGGAGAGAAGTTGAAGGTTAATCATAAAAGGGAGCTTAGTTATAAGGGTGAGAGCAGGCTGGTCTTGGATGGAGATCCTCACACTGATACCAAGAAACTCAGTGGGTATGCAAAGGTGAAAGAAAAGGTCCAGAAGAAAAGGGTCAAGGGTAACCTTACAATGACTTTGATACCTCGCATATGTGATGAGAATTCCAATGAGTATGAGGTAAAGTGCAAAGGGTCCTCTAAACCATTCTCTAAAGTCAGAGTAATTCTTACACATGAGCTGAAAGAGAAAGGGAAAGTTGATGTAAAAGGGTTGTTGAGTAGAGTTTTGAAGCTGAACATGTCTGATTGTGGAGCTTGTTTTGGAACAAGCACTCATGCTCAACCTGAGTGAACCCTATCACCAAGTCAAGCTAATGACTTAAGCCAAGCGGTTGGTGGGAGGCAACCCACTGGTAAGTGTAAATATCATTAGAATTTGCTTTTCACATATTTTTGTTTTAGTTTATTGAGTCTCAAATCAATAATCAGAAAAACCTGAGATACTTCAATAATTATGGGTTTCAGAAACGAAGCAACCATCCCTCCGACAGGAGCGACTGCTCCAGGCGGAGAGCAGACGATGAAGAACCCAAAACTTTCAGGAGCACCTTCTCCACGCAGGTAAGTATTTCAACCAAAAAAAATCATATTTTTGTTTACACCTTCTCTATGATTTATTTTCACACCAGGGATGTGCGAAGTAAGTCTAGGGGAGGGTCTTCGTCGTTTACTAACTCGTTTCCTTCTTTTGTTTTTATTTTGAGTCAGTTTTTAGGATCGAGTCAGTCAAAATTTTGTGGGAGTTAGGACCTTATTATGTGTTGATCACTAACTACCTCGTGCTTTAGTTATCTTATTCAGTGACCTTAGCAGTGGCGAAAGACATACATGTGGACCTAGAACACTCTGACATTATCTTATTTGGTTCTCTAGAAGGTTTCGGCTTGTCAAGTTTACACTGGAAAGACTTAGCTCCATTTAACTTGAACCTAATCTTGACTGCAATTCTTCTTGTTATGGGCGTTAGATTAGGGAAACGAGAACACACTCATGACTTCTTATTCTTTCTATTCATCTTGCTGATCCTGAGTGGCTAGCTCATTTTTAGCTAGTTCCTACCCTGCACCTTAGCCTTTATTCCACCTTCATACATTTTTTCAGTGTTATATGTGCAGATATGTGCAAAAAGGATGGAGAGGAAATGATCAATGCAACCTCTAACTCGTTACTGCTGCAGAAAATTAGACCAGTCAAAGAGAGCAGGCAAATTAAGGGGAGCAACCACTCTATAACCAATGAATTCGCGAGAAATGGTGGAGAACCAGAATGGTTGCGAAATCAGAACCACCAGTGGCACTCATAACAATCACATGTTACCTCTTTCTTCATCACATCATATCTTCTCTAAAATAAATTAAAAAAGCGAGAATAAGGTGATGGAGAAGGGGAAGAATTCAAAGAAACATGATCCACTAGGAAGGTTGAGTAAAAGAGTGAGCACCAAGTTGAAAGAACAAGGAGCATGCGAATGATTAGAGAACTGTTCCAGAGAGAGAGAGAGAGTAGGCAAAACGAGCGGAGGCTGTGAACATAAATGGATCTATCCTCTCTTGAAATTTTGCGCGATATTCTGCATCCTCTACAAAGAAATGGTAACTCCTAAACACTGATTAGCTCCACATAAACACTTAAATAGCCTGTTTCACACCTAGAACAACCTACCCTTACTAATGCATGTGATAAGAAGCTCACGCCACGAATGTAAGGAGCTTTGTCTGGAAGGTGCGACTTTTGCAGGTTTGAGATATAGAGTATGGAGCCGATCTAGAACAGCACTCAGTGGGTTTTGGTAAGGGTGTGTTGTCCTAGTTTATTTTCTTGTATGGTTCAGAGATTCGTGGTTAAAGTATGGTTATCAAGAATAATAGAGTTCCCACACTTTCAAACCTTTCTCCATGTGCTTGATACTTAACATTGTTTAAGGACAAACAAGGATCTAAGTCTGAGGGAATTGATATAGTGTGTTTTGACACATTTTTCATATATTTTCTAAAGTGTTTTCAGGTCTTTATTGAGTCAGTTTAGTCCTTTTTGAGTCATTACCGGTCTGGAATAGGTTAAGAAGCTCTAGGAGGAACACATGATGAAAAGAATGCAAATCGGAAGTTTTTTTGCGTTTAAACCGAGCGGAGCAACCTGACGGGTGTTCCCGAGTGAACGGAGCAAGCGATTGCCTTCTCTCGCAGCAGAGATTTTTAAGGAAACCTCTAATATTTCAGGATTTTCCCTAATCATCCCCTTTTTCTCATGAAGCCGTCAGAGACCTGCAATATATCTTTTCTTATTTATTTTCTTTTTCTAGACTACTTTTTCACAAGAAAACGGACCTTAGAGAGTACTTGGCGATTTGCTTCCTTAGAAGGGAGAAGGCCATCTCTCTCTATTTAGAGAAGAGCCCTCTGAACCTGATTTCTATTTTATTACAGCAATATTTCATGTCTTCTTCCACTATGATCTCTGTGTTTTCTTGTTCCATGGCTGAGTAGTCGGCTAAGTTAACCTAGGGTGTTTAGGGTGTTAGATCGTATGGAGCTAGACATAATTAAGTATTGAATTGATTGCCTTTTTTCAAAACCAATCTTAAAGCTAGCATGAAACTGACAACTTGATGTTGGATCCTAAGTTAACCCATTCGTTAATCGTGTAATAGGTTGCTTGAAATGTTATGAATGAGTAGAGTATCCCTAATCAGCGAAAGTAGATATTAGGGTGTTCTGTGAACTAGTTAGACTTGCTCTCTACTGTTCAGCATCAGCTCTCAGACCAAGCGACAACTTAGGTTCTAAGGTTGATCGATGAAAGGAGCAGCACCACGAAAGTGGGCTGTTCTAATATTGTGATTTGAGTTCTAGGCTTGTTTTGAATTGAACTTGAATAATTGTGTGGCTCGTACTTGATTAACACATGTTACATCACCCTAGGTTAGCTTCTCGTTAATCTGAAACTTAAACCAACCTGCTACTTTCTCTCTGCATTTTTCTTACTTGAATACCCATTAATTGTTTTAGCTTAATATTGATCTTATAGAAATAAAGTTTAACCATTGGTCTCTGTGGATTTGATCCTAAAGTGCTACATCGACATACCATTCGATTGTTGTAGTGTGCACATTAGCTTAATTGGTGTGCATATACATGTATTATCAAAGAGCCAAGACAAGGAGCGGGGGTCCAAAAATTAGGTTTTGGGGGAAGTTATTGTTATCTTTAGTAGAACATAGGATCTGGGTGGCTAGACTAGCGAGTTTAATACTTAGAAATTTTGTTTGTTCTATTTCTTCTGTTCTCCACCATTGACGAATTTTCGTCCATCTTGTTTTCGGTGAATCTATTTAACTTTACTTCGTCTTAATCAATAAAAAGCCTATGTGCAATCTCTTTCAATATCTTGTTATTGTCTTTTTTGTATTCGTGAGTTTATGCAGGGAATTTAGGACCTCAAGGAAATTTAGGGTTTCTTGACTTTCCTCCGTTCACTAAAATCGACAGTGCAAATTTTGGTTATGCATAATGTTTGAGACTGAATGCAGGGTTACCAAAGCAGTTCTGGGCGGAAGAAGTAAATATGTCAGTCTGTCTCATCAATATAGCACCAAGAAGTTCTTTAGAAGAAAGGTCGCATAAGAGGTATGGAATGGGATGGATATTGATCTATCAAAATTGAGAATATTTGGATGTCTAGCTTACATGCTAGTTTCGGGAGACGAAAGAACGAAGCTGAATTCGAAATCCAAGAAATGCATCTTTCTAGGCTTTGAGAAAGGTGTTAAAAGTTTCAAGTTATGGGATCATGAGGCTAAGAAGAGGGTGTTTAGTCTAAATGTGGTCTTTGATGAGCAGTATATTGTGCAACATGTGATATCAAACCGGTGCATATGATCATTGAGACTAAAATGGATTTTGACATAACTAATGAGGAAACTGGTCGACATAAACCAGGTACTGTTATTGATGAGTAGACTGTGCAAGAAGGGGAGAAAGAGGTTCAACATTAAACAGAGGAGAGTATGGCCAGTAGAAGACCAAGACACGCAATAAAAGTTCATGTTAGGTTTGGGTTTGAAGACATGGTCAACTTTGCTCTTGTGGTCGAGATGGATGATCCTACCAGCTATTGGGAATATATTAATAGCGATGATAAGGAGGTATGTATTGGGTATATGAAGGAAGAAAATGTAACTCTAGATAAAAATCAGACTTGGGATCATGTGGAGTTACCTGAAGGGAAGAGAGTGATTGGTTGCAAGGAGGTCTATAAGAAGAAACAAGGGATGTCTTACAAAGAACCTTTCAAACTCAATTCAAAGTTGGTGGCAAAAGGATAGTCACAAAGGAAAGGTATAAACTAGGGTGAGATATTCTCACCTCTAGTATGACACACTTCCATACGAGCTGTGTTGGGTTTGGTAGCTAGCTGGGGTTTACACCTACAACAAATGGATGTAAAACGGATTTCCTTCATGGAGACTTTGAGAAGGAAATATATATGGAGAAATGTTGGGGTCAAAATCGGTCACGACAAAATTAATGTCTTAAAATTCCTAAAAACATTTGTGTTCTCTAAAAGAAAAAAAAGCACCGGAAACCACAAGTAGAACCTTGTACAAATTCAAAAAGGATTGGACGACAAGTTATCGGAAAGGACAATCGAGCAACGGAACGACCAAAACAGCTGTGTCCAACCCGCTCGACGAAAAGTTGAACAGACAAGGCTCAACTCTCCATCAGGCGAATTAGGACTGCTCGACCAACTCGCCTGATGGCGAGTTGGACTATCCCCGTCCAGCTTGACATCAGGCAAGTTGCATTGTCTCCATCCAACTCGCATGATGGCAAGTTCGATCAACCACGTCCACCTCGCCACAAGGCTTGTTGGATCAGCACCATCCAACTCGGTTCCGATTAATGCCTCTTTTGAACCTCAATCACATTGTCTCTTGTTTCGTCTCGATTGGAGTTATCGTTGGAACTTTACGAGAAACACCGTAAAGACTTGTTTTCTTGTATGAATTCATATTGTTTGTATAAAACAGCAACGGTTGACTTAGCACCAAAGTTGCTTCAACTATACGAGTAATTTGAACTATTTATAAAATGGACATCGTACCAAAGGTTTTCTCTTAGAGAAATCGTAAAAAACATTTTAAGTCGAAAAATGGCCCGAAAATGTTTAAAACGCGGCTAAAAGCCCACTTAGATTTTAGATGGGGTTGAGCCCAAGGATACTATGACGGTTTATCTACAGTTCGCTGGAGAAGATAAATGTATTTTCCGAAAGATAAATGTTAAGTTTTGAGGAATAATCATATAGATCGAAGAAAAATGGAATATTTCTGCAAAGAGATAAACGCGACTCGGAGGCAGAGAAGGAAAGTGGAAACCGCCATAATGAGGAGTATATAAGGAACGCCAAAGCTAGGGACTAAACACACAGAAAATTTTAGCATTTAGAGTGATTTAGGCAATTTTTCTACTCAACTTAGGTGGTTAGACGCCAACAGCTCTTGCGGCCAAGGCTTTACTTGTTGTAACTCTCATTCTTGAATTCAGAATAAGAACGTCTTTGCTCTCTTTCGTTTTTATCGATTTATAATTTCGTCTGTTTTCAGTGTCTGATTGCTTGACGTTTGGCTTAGCAAAAATCTGGAACCTCTAGGAAAATTAGGGGTTTTTAACTTTTCTTATTTTACGGAAATCGACAGTGTGAATTTCGGTTTTCACAGTTTCGCGCTAGAAGGAGGGGGTATGGACCAATCTAACTCACAGCCACAAACAGTCTATCGGACATGTCTATTGGCGATCAAACCAACCGACAAACTCGCGACGATGGAGGCATCATCGACGATGTCACCACTCCAGCAGCAAACATTGCCGCAGTTAATGCATATGCCAACACCGCGGCATTCGAATAGGTGAAAAAGATGTTCTCCACTTTTGAAAAGAAGTCGGAAGAAAAGGAAAAACTCATGGAATCTCTCGATAAACAGGTCAAAACCCTAACAGTGAGGGCCTGAGTAGTTTGTCCTCGTGGAACCACTAGGGTTCGCGAGAGAATACTCGACTTCAACTCCACTGGACAGGCCTGGAAACTCATGAGAAAATCCATCAGGACAAAACCCCTACTAAGAAAAACTCTGAAAACCCTAGGAGCATGAAACAGAGAAACATGACGTCGAACGTGTCGACTTAGATCCCAACAATCTGTCCGATAATTCAGAAGAAGACGCTGAGTGCATCCGAGAAGCACAAGAATCTGCACGGCTCAGGAAGACTCCTTGTTTGACAAACTCAAGACCGAAGAAGAAGAAAACATATTTTGGGTAAACAGAAGAAACTAGCCGAAGAGCAGACTCAGATCACTTGCAGAAAACACCGACGAGGTCAGAAAACTGTTGGAGATGATCTTGAGATTAGTGATCTCCAAGGAGCAGCGCTCCAATGGTTCTCCCGAATTAGGCAAAACTTCATTGGAAGTTTCCACCAACTCGCTTCGTAATTTCTCAAACAATACTCTAAGTTCTTAGAACGAGAAACCTCTAAAGTTGACTGTTGGAGCCTTGTCCAAAATAAAGACAAACCCCTTTGCTACTTCATGAAGTGGATAACCCCCGACAAGCCGCGCATGATCCAAGATGCGCTCCATAAAGCCACAGACTACATCATCATCGAAAAAGAGACCAAGATCTTGTCGCAAAAGCATAAGCCGATGAAGACGTCTGATATAGCCTATTTATTACCAGTTTTAGTCCATGTCCTAGGCTCTATTTAGGGCCTATTATGTGTGTCTAGGATATGTTTTAGAGTATTTACATGTCCAAGAAAGTGTTGGAGATATATAGATATATTTGGAGCTTTTGGAGCATTTAGAGGAGAAGAATTCGTAGCCGGATATTTGAGGAGTCTAAGTACAAGACTATCGTCGATCAACGACACAACCTTGGAGTTGACCGATGATGAAAGACCAAGGTCGATCGATGATGCACACTTTCCATCGATCAACGCCTAACTCGCAGATAGTCGATTGAAAAGCCTAAGTTTAGAAGACAAATAACAAGAATGCATGGACGAGTTTTGACCTAAGTTTTAGGGTTTTATATTTATACCTTTGTATTGAGGGCATGCAGAGTGTGCAAGTACAAGCGTAAGTGATATCTCACATATTTACATTGTTTTGATCACCTATCTTTGCACGTTTTCATCATTTAGATTCGCATTTAGACATGTTTAGGTTTCATTGGATTGCATTTGTCTATATCAGGTATTGGAGTTCTTTATTTGTGAGTTCGAAGGCAATTGGGGCTAAGAAAGAGAAGTTTGGGACGAAAATGAGATCTGGCACGAGTGTAGCGACCACAGCATAGCAACCAAGAGTTGTCGCTACAGGCCCACAAGAGAATTGCAGATGCTGTAGCGACCACAGCGTTGCGACCAGGAGTGGTGGCTACAAACCCACATGAAAATTGCAGATGCTGTAGCGAACACAGCGTAGAGACCAGGAGTGGTCACTACAGACCCACATGAGAATTGCAGATGATGTAGCGGCCACATCGTAGCGACCAGGAGTGGTCGCTACAGACCAACAGGAGAATTGCAGATGTTGTAGCGACCACAACGTAGCTACTAGGAGTGGTCGCTACAGGAAAAGAAGATAGCCACTAGGGATCAAAGAAAACAAAAATAAAAACTCTAGATACTTTAAGCAAACCCCAAAAGAAAAAAAAAGAGAAGAGACAATAAAAGATTGGGGAAAACAAAAAGAAAAAAAAAGAGGAATGTCCCTAGTTGGTTAAAATAAAAGAAAAAGAGAGAGTTCATTTTGGTGAGTGAGAAAAGGGAGAGTTTGAAAGTGTTTGGAAAGGGCTAGAATGATGAGAACAAACCATTGTATACATGAATTGCTCATTTTCTTAGATAAATTTTACATAATGTTCAAGCTCCTTTTCTTGACTGAAAGTCACCAAAGAATTTGAACCTTTCTTCCATCATAATTAAACCGTTTTCACTTACCAAGCCAAGTAATCGAGATGAAGTTTACATTAGCAGGGATTCGCTTGTTTATCTGTCAATAAATGTGAGATTTGGTATAACGACTTGTTGGTTGATGAGCATTCCATCTAGTGTAGAGGCATGAGAGTCTTTTTAGGCCTTGAGGAAGATAGAGTATACTAAGAGAGCATGCTCATGCTATTTGCTATATTTACCTAGGATATGATGTTGAAGGCTAGGAAGTGTATCTTTTGGTTCTGAGCTCCCATCTTCAAACCTCCGTCTCTTGCTTGTTTTTGAAAGTTCACTTGAAGACAAGTAAAAGACAAGTTCGGGGGAGTTGATATCTTACATATTTGCATGGTTTTAGTCATCTCTTTTGATGTGTAATTGAGAATATAGGATATCATTAGGCATATTTAGGTTGCATTCCATTACATTTGTCTATATCAGGTATTGGAGATGCTTATTGGTGAGTTTAGAGGCAATTGAGGCTAAGGAAGTGAAGTTTGGAGCAAAAGAGGGGTGTAGCGACCAGGCGTAGCGACCAGGAGTGGTCGCTACAGACCCACATGAGTTATGCGGATGTCGTAGCGACCAGGCGTGGTCGCTACAGACCCACAGGAGAAATGCGGATGCCGTAGCGACAGGCGTAGCGACCAAGACAAGTCGCTAGGCTCACATGCGGGCACCGTAGCGACATGGCCTAGCGACCGATCATGGTCGCTACAGACATTGAAGCTGTTATTTTCACGGGTTGGCCCAGGCTTGTTGGGTTGACCCGACTCATTTTCAAACTACTATATATACTCTTTAAACCTGGTTTTTTTAAGACAGAATGTTTTTATCTGAGACATATACTATTTTTGGTGAAGAAGATTGAATCTTGAACACTTTTTGATATTCTTATTTCTGATTCATTAATTATTCTGGTTTATTAAAAATGTTTTACTCTGAT
This sequence comes from Moricandia arvensis, assembly GCA_905132765.1. NCBI lineage: Eukaryota > Viridiplantae > Streptophyta > Magnoliopsida > Brassicales > Brassicaceae > Moricandia > Moricandia arvensis. Next base: position 39,530 of record CAJHQP010000738.1, on the reverse strand, counting down.
TCATCTATGGTTTTGAGTTCATCATGTTCGCTAGTGATTATCATGTTCGCTAGTGAGTAGTCATCTTTAGGATTCATGGGTTTAGGGTGATTAGGTAATAGGTTAGAAAGTTTAGTGTTAGATCATTCATGTTCTATGATTATCGCTTGTCTCTAATGCTAGATTATACTTAATCACTTGAATCTAGATCCTTAGGCAGTTTGTACCTGAAAGGTGTTCAATGAAATGTCTGAACCAAAGCGATAATTTTCTTTACTTGCTTAACAAATGACAATTGATGTAGGAAAGTTTAGATAGTTAATAAACATGTTCTTAATGACTGCTTGATTTAACTAGACCATAGACATTTGATGTTTAGTGGTTGAAAGCAAGTGAACTTTTATCTTGATAAAGAACTAGTTTAATGGTGCGTCAAGACTAGTAGAACCGGATTGATTATAATGTTAACCATCTATCTTAGGTCTTAATCACCCAAAGTCAAAACCTTACCCATGGGTTCTTTGTCTCTCAATTGATTATAATTTTAGTTTTCACACATGTGTTTTTTCGTTACTTCATCCCACACATCTAAATTGATTGCACTTAGATTAAGTTTATGCTTGTATTCTCATTGCATCATGATCACTTAGGATTGATTGACACTCATCTATAGTACTTTGATTAGGATAGAGTAAAAATCATTTATCAGTTTTAAAGGCGGTTTCTTCTTATGATCTATGGATATGGCATGCTTTTTTGGGATCTCCAAGTACCTTAAATGATATCAATGTTCTTGATTGCTCACCTGTTTTTGATGACATAATACAAGGCCAAGCTTCGGCATTCACTTTCTTCTGTCAATGGAAGAAAGTATCATATAGCTTACTATCTCATGGACGGTATTTATATGAAATGGGCAACCTTAATTAAATCTATTCCAATACCACAAGGACCGAAAGCAGTTTTATTTGCTCAACATCAAGAAACTGTCCGAAAACATGTCGATGTGGCTCTTGGAGTCTTGCCAAGCTCGCTTTGCCTATTGTTAAAAATCCAGCACTTTTTGGGATAAAGTTAAAATTGAAAAGATTATGCGAGCATGTATCATACTGGATAATATGATAATAGAAGACGAACGAGATGGATACACTCAATTTGATGTTTCAGAGTTTCAACAAGGAGAAGACAACGAAAGTTCACATGTGGATCTCACGTATTCTACTAATGTTCCTACAAATATCGCCAATATGATGAGTGCTCGAACTAGAATTTGTGATAAACAAATGCATCAACAACTTAAAATTGATTTGGTTGAACATCTATGGCGTAAGTTTAGAAGTGATGAAGACAACAACTAAGCTTCGATGCTTCTTTCAGATTATTCTCTTTATTTTATCTTTGTTTTATGTTTTTATTGTAAAATCTATGTTAAAAATGTTATATTTTAAAATGTTTTGTGTAATTTATAAATTTTGTATTTACAAAAAAATGTTTAGTAAATTTTCTTTTTAAGAATTCTTAATTAAGAAACTATCATTAGAGACACAAAATCGAATAGTTTCTTAACTAGGTTTTTTAAGTCCACTAATTTCGGTAGATAATGATGCTCTAACTGCTTCTTTGAGTTTGTTGTTTTAGAATGGGTCATGAAACCAGTTTGAATGTTTAAAACATCCTCAGATACAAGTTCCTCCTCATGTACATGTTCTAGTTCCTGCTCCTATTCCTTATACTTTCCATTGAGTGAACATGTGAAAATCGAAAAAATTAAGGAAAAGTAAACGAAAACAAAATTGGAGAATCCTTCAACATCAGAAGAAAGGTGACAAGGAGCCAAGAGCCGGCCGACATCACAAGAGAGAAAAGTGGCAGAGCCAAGTGCCAGCTATCAGTGCTCAAGAAGCCACCCGCATGCTGGAATCTAATCCCAGAACGTCGGAAACCTGCATAATCAAAAGCACAAGTGAGTCTCTCTCTATAATATTTTAAGAGAGAAGAGAGAGAACTCGTCATGTTCCTTTACTTCATTCCACCTCTTATTAAGAGGGTCTATGTTGCCAAATTGATAAACTTGAATATTTTAATCGGGTATTTTCTCTCCCTCGGATGTATTTAATTTTAACTTGACTATCTTACAAGAATACCAAAAGAAGACGACGGGGCTATTCGTTTCCATCTCTATCCAGATGATCCATCCAGATGATCCATCTATATAATCCATCCAAATGACCCATTTAAATTTTAGGGGTTGTTCGTTTTTCCATCCGGATGAGTCATCTTGATGGATTTTATATTCGTTTCTTTTTTTTATCTCCATCCAAATGATATTAATAAATAAATTACAAATACACCCCCTATTTTGATTTAATCATATGTTTAGTATTAATTTTAACTATACTATTTTTATTATTTCTTCTAAAATATATTTAAACTAAAATTAATTTAAAATTAGCATTTTAAAAATTTATAAAATTTATTCCGTATAAATTTTTATTTTAATTTGCAAATTTTACTACATAGAAATTTTATGTCATTTCTTATGCCGACTCCTACTTAGAAACACATAAAAACTCTTCTGTAACAATTAGTTATCAGTAAATGTAAGGTTGATATAAATACGAAAAAACATACAATTAAGACTTGTTTATACGACGTAGAATTGTAGATCCGGCAGAAAACATTATCTTCAGTCTTAAAGAAATAAAGAGACAACAACTTTCTAATTTTGTAATGGCTGAGAGCCAGAACAATTAGTATATAACTCCTAAGGTTTGTTCTTTCTGATTGACAGTATTCTCACATTTCTTTAGAATTCCTCTAATTTTAATGGTGTATAAGTTTTAGAAATGTTTTTCAATAGTAAATGTGGTAGAGGTTATTTTAAATATTAAGTTAATAATAACAAACGAAAGAAAAATAAATAAGATATAAACGAAAGTATCAAAATTAGAGGCCCCGTTAAGCCAATTCATGGCTTAGCCCAAACAAACACTAGTTCGTATACTATTTCTCCTCTAGACTTTTATGTTAATTGTGTCAACTTTGTATTATTTTATTAATGAAGATAACTCTAAAGAGAAAATAGAGGAAAATAATGAACAAGAGAATAGTGGTGAACTCGTTTTTGCAGTTTTGGCGAGAAACGCATTTTTGCGGTTTTGGCGAGACAATTCATTTTTGCGGTTTTGGCGAAAAAAACAAGTTTTTGTTTTGATGGGAAAACACGTTTTTGTGGTTTTGTCAAGAAAATACGTTTTTGCGGTTGGCGAGAAAACGCGTTTTTCCGGTTTTGACGAGAAAACGAGTTTTCTGTTTTTGCGAGAAAACACGTTTTTGCGGTTTGACGAGAAAACATATTTTTTACGGTTTTGATGAGAAAAACGGGTTTTGCGGTTTTGGCGGGAAAACTTTTTTTTGCGGTTTTGACGAGAAAACACGTTTTTGCGGTTTGGCGGGAAAATTTGTTTTGAGGTTTTGGCGGAAAAACGCGTTTTTGCGGTTTGGGCGGGAAAAACACTTTTTTGCGTTTTTTGTCAAGAAAACATATTATTGCGGTTTTAACGGGAAAATTCATTTTGGCGGAAAAATACGTTTTTTGCGGTTTTGGCCGAGAAAACGCGTTTTTGCCGGTTTTGACGAGAAACGCGTTTTTGCGGAAAAATTATTTTCTGCAGTTTTGGTGGAAAAAACTCGTTTTTGCGGAAAAACACATTTTACAGTTTTGGCGAGAAAAATGCGTTTGGCTGAAAAAAACGTTTTTACGATTTTGACGGGAAAAACATGTTTTTTGCGAAAAAAACACATTTTACGGTTTTATGGTAAAACGTGTTTACGATTTTGGCGGTTAAAAACATTTTGCGGTTTTTGGCGGAAAAATACGATTTTGCTATTTTTGCAAAAAAAAAATTCTATTTTTGGTGAAAAATATTTTTTTGTGACTTGAGCGAAAAAATATATTTTTTATTTTAGTAGGAAAATATGATTTTGTAATTTGTCGTGGGTGAAAATAATATTGAATTTAAGCTTATAATTTATTAAATGTATAAAAGATAATACTATTTGACAAAACTATCTGGACATTGTAAATTGGTTGAACCGTATGGACTTTAAAATTAAACCTAAAATTTTAAAGTCATCTAGATGGTTCATCTAGATTTAGTGTACTTTTAATAAGTAAACAAACAAAACTCTCTTCTCCATCTAGATGGTCAAACAAACATTGTCCGACAACCTTTTGGTTAGTCAAAACACAACGTCAACATTCTTCGATTCACCACAGTATTTTCTTGTCCCCTCATTTTTTTTGTCCAGTTAGGAAAAAAACATACATGATACAAAAGAGATTTTACAAAATATAGAAACATCATTCGCTCACAGGACCAAAAGGAAATTAAGCAACAGACCCATTAAACCTAAGCCAGCCATAACTCTTGGTGACGTTGTTTCACCAGTAGAGAAGCTTCCACCTTGAGTGCTTGTGGTTAACACAACAACCATCCACTCTTTCTCCGAACCAACACCAGCTCCAACATACCTTGAATCGTTCAGATACTGAGCATAACCGGTGTGGGTGTAGTTAGTTAGAGCTAGAGTAGGTACCCGGTTAGGGATACAAACTGGTAAGATCAATCCATCACGGGTACTGTTTGGGTCGACCTTGCACTCAGACAGAATGTCCTGGTAGTTCGATAACCGTGGAGGGACAGAACCAGGAGTAACCGTGCTACCTGTTGTGTGGTTTGTGCATGGCTCATCTTCGAGCTTGTCAGCTATCTCATCGGCCACACAATCAGCCTTATCGTTCTTCGCAAAAGGTGGAACTCTCTGAGCAGTTCTGTAGCTGTTCAGTCCTTGAAGAAGATTATCCTCCTCCTCTACAACATTCCAAAGACAGCAGAGAGGATATACTATTAGAAGGATGCATCTATTAATATTGAAAAGAAATGTGAAGTAACATGCAAACATTAAGATATATTAAAAACATAAGAAAAATGAAACCATTGAAGTAACAGTGTTAAGTATGGTAGATAGCAATCTAAATAAACATGCATGGGATCGAATTTTTCAAGCACGTATTTTGGGCTTTGACACTATGGACCTACGAGCGTGAATGTTCATTTTAATGTACGCGTTATCACAAATCCATAGTATGATTACACTACTAATAGTGAAACGGAGATTATACGGTTGCAGGTAACATAAGTGGAAATCAAGGAGAATATGAGAAGATGAATGATGTAGAAAGAGGGCGACATCTTGGTCATCATCAAAGCCATTCTGCTTCTTGGTTGTCTGGTAATAAAAACAGTAAAGGTCGGGAAAAAACGAGAATAAAGGCAAAGAGAATAAATTGTGTTGGGCTCTACCCTTTTTCGTTTATAACCTCAGGTTTCAAATACTCTTTCTTGATAAGATCGGCCGAAAGTCGCAACACTTGGCACATAGGAATCCTCGTTCTGCCACTAGAGAACGTTTATTCATGCCCATCCTCTTTACGTGTCTGGCATGCACAACAAACAAATACAACGAAAATACATATTCGTGTTAAACTGAATAAATAGAAAAAAATACATCTTCGTGTTAAACTGCATAAGTTTACTGTATTTGCTACGCAATTTATGCACAAAATTTTTATTCTATTTTTTAGAGGAAAAGTCTGGATCTACCATTAATTATATAATATAGTAATTGTTTTTTCTTATACTCTATATGTTATAGAGAAAAAGACAATTGCTGGTGAGTCGGAATTCTTCTTTGACTTCGTCGATTTTGTAAAAATCCTTCTTTTCACGTTGAATCTGTAAATACGTCGTTTTAGTTTTATTTTGTGTTTGTTGTGATCTTCTCATTTAATTTGGGTGAAGTCTACTTTTTATTTATTTATTGTACCACTATTCATATTTAGATATATTAGAAAAGTATTTTTACAGATACCATTTTCAATTAAAGTAAAAAAAATTCTACTCTCATTTTTAAATGTATATAAACACAAACAATTATTTAAATAAATAAATATATATTAAAAATTAAAAAGAATTAAAATTTTATATTTTTAATATATAGTTTCAAATTATAAATTTTCAAATACAAAATATTTACAAAACATCTTTTTTGGAATTCGATACTTTTGTAAACTATTTTAAAGTTTTACATTAAAATTTAAGCATTTTTTAAATCCTAAACTCTACGTTTAAAATTTAAGCTTTCATATTTAATCCTAACTCTATATTAATTAATTTTAATGATATAATTATTATTTTATCTCTTTAAAATTAATAGTAAATGCATATAAATAAACATAAATATAGATATTAAGAATGTAATAGTTTAAATATTTTTTCATTTTTTATTTAATTTCATATTAAATGGTAAAGCTCTAAGCTAGTTTTAAGTAATTTTTTTATTTTTTATTTTCGTTCTTCGAGCACAAAATCTTATATATATATATATATATTTTGTTGGTTGACCCTCTTATTAGATTGATTAATATTTTCATCATCAGAATACCATTTGTGCGTTATTTTGAGTAATTTTAGCACATATATACCATTTGTTTCCGAGTTAGGAATTTCAGATTGTTTTTGTTTTTTCTTTCTTTATGAAAAAAAGATAAATTAATATTTTATATGAAATTTTTAATTAGTTTGCTTTTATTTTTTAAATTGAATAATATTTCATCATTAATAACCATTTATTTTGAGTTAATATAACTAAGAGAAGTTTACAAGAATGACACATATTTACTGTAATTTTTTTAAAGTAATTCATATTACAATTATTAGAATATTTTGATAATTTATATTATCTTTATCCATTGTTATAACCAAAAAAAAACTAAATTACTTAAGTATTATAGTCACATAATAGTCGGAAGATTTGTTTTGATAAAAACATATGTTGAATATTAAGCATGTTGCGTAATAAAATCTGTTAAAGATATGGTGTCCGACTTTTATATAAACAGTAGAGTTTTTTCTACAACGACTCTACTGTCTGATTTTAACTGAAAATCGATTTACGGAATATGTCTAGCAAAGAAAGTAACAGATTTGTTATGGCGGGATTTTTTACACAATTTTAATTTGCATAGAATTTTTTTTATTTACGAAATGATAGAATTTTGGACAAAAAATTGGTTTTAGTAAACTAAATTCTATTTTATGTTGAAATAAATTTTGTTTAATTTAATTTTTGAATCTGATTTATATCTAGTGTAATTAAGTATATTTTTGTGCAACAGTAAGTATATTTCTATTCTTTTCTTTTTTTTTACTTTTTTATATTCATATTCTCGTCTTCATTGATCCAAAAAGAAGTATTTGATAATCTCGTATCCGACTACAAAGCATGTTGCAAATATAGAATACCCCGCGAGGATATTGATACCCGACTTCAACATGTTTAGTTGTAGTTAAAGACACCACCAGCCTCATTTGTTATACATGCACGACTTGCCACTGTTTTACTCTGCAAATCCGCACATATTTCATCCTCGTCATATATAAGTAGCACGTTGAATTCAACAAGTATTAGAGACCATATTTTAAAGACAATCTGAAGCTTAATTTCCAAAAAAAAAACTGAAGAAATAGAGAGCAACTTTCAAAGTAGATGCAATGCGACAACTCAGTTCACACTAATCCTTTTGCAAAAGAAGAATAAAAAGAGATAAGAGATCGATGCCAAATGCTCTCTCTGTTGTGATCATTCCCCAGTAATATATTATACATGTTGCAGTTCAGTTTGGAGAAGATGTGACTCACAATTTCAATAAAAGATGGAAACCATCCTCTATACAAAGCTCTTGGGTCCTTCCTGACGCAGTATTGTCAATAGCGATAGACCGTTCATCTCTATTGAAAAGGAGATTTGTTTGTCAATTTAAAGAAATATTGGAGAAGAAGCAATCAATCTTAGAGGATAAGGAAGATTGGCTTATCCACTGAAGGACAAATATGGAAAGTTTTCATTGGGTATATCTTTAGATCTAGGGTTTTCCTCTAAAGAGAGCTTTTAGTAAGAGAAATTTTTGTATGTCCAAATAAGGAGAAGCAAAGCATCTAGGGGTTAGGAGCTTGAGTGGTTCATAGACTGTCACAAGTCTGTGAACGAGTGAGGACTAGTCAACAAGTCAAGGTTTGTCTTGAGTTTGATTGAAAGATTTCTTTTATAAAGAACTTGTATGTGTTTTTCAAAAGATTAATCTAGTCATATTTCTTGGAAAGAATTATTCATGTATTACTGTGTGTTCTAGTTCGTGTAGCTCATATATCTCGCATTAAACAATATGAATCAGAGCGGATATTTGTGTTTGTTTGTTTAAACATGTAAGATCCTGCGGAGTAAGATAGAGAGCTATCATGAAATGGTGTCAAACTCAAAGGTGGTCCTGGAAGTTGGGAACTATGGGTTTTGGAAGGCACATATGAATGCTACAATCAAGGGTATAGACCCGTTGGCGTGGAAAGTTGTGAAATCTGGTTGGAAATCACCGGTTGCCAGGGGTGATGATAGGAAAGATGTACCCAAGGAGAAGAGCTCTAGACTGATGAGGAGAACAAAATGGCCAAGTTTAATTCTAAAGCTCTTACTACCATTCATTGCAGTGTAGCAAGAAAATAATTTGAGGTTATTCAAGGGTGTGAAGCGACGAAAGATGCATGGGATATCCTATAGAGACACTTTGAAGGAACAGTGAAGGTTCAAAACTCTAGGAAAATGTGCTTGCAACTAGATTTGAGGAACTTAAGATGGAGGAGCATGAATCAGTTAGTGACTTCAGATCCAAGCTTAGCTCGTTGGCACAAGAAGCACTAACACTTGGTAAGAAATACAAGGATAAAAAACTGGTGAGAAGTTCCTGAGGTGCTTACCTTCCAAATTCATGCCTTACAAAGCGGCAATGACCGTGTCCTTGAACACTGGTGAGATGACCTTTGATGAGGTAGTTGGAATGCTTCAAGATCTTGAGATGGAAATATCTGGTGGCAAGAAAGTGAAAGGAATTTCACTGGCATCAGTTGAGAAAGAAAAGATCAAAAGCAATGATCCAATGAGTCTGTTAGTCAGGAGATTCGACAGAGCCCTGCGTAAAGTTGAAGAAGGACAGAAGAAGATTGTTTCAGGAAGAAAGACATGAAACGGATAAGAACACAAGGAAGACTGATTTAGAGTGTTTTGAGTGCAAGGAATATGGTCATTTCAGAACTGAATGTCCTAATGTGAAGAGAAGAGAATTTCAGTGTCATGGCTGCAAAGGTTTTGGTCACACACAGGCTGAGTGGGAGGCTGATGGAAAGAAGAAAAATGAGAGATTCATGCGTGGAATCAATGAAAGTGACTCAGAAAAAGTGATAGTGAAGAAGAGCTAAACAACTTTGTGGAATTTTGGGAATAGTGGATTGTGAGTCGGGTTCTAAAAGTATGCTGAACCTGAAAAAGAGCTGGATGAAAGTTACAAGGAAGTCCGTGAAACATTGGTTAAGCTCAGTATGCAAAATCTCTCACTAGCTAAATAAAAGGGGTGGCTAGAAGCTGAACTGGCCCTCATGCGAGTAGAACTTCATAGAGAAGCTGAACTAGCTAAGGAGAGTGTTGGTTTGATCAAGAACAAATTTATTCTTGCCAAAAAAACTAAAGAACACAGAGAGGAAGTTGTTGCCGAGAAAAATATAGCAGCAGACCTTAGAGCTGAAGTGGATCAACAATACAAGAAGATCAAGATGCTCAGTGGAACCAAACAACTGGACAAAATGATGAGTGTTGGTGGGACTGAAAATTCATATATTGGACTTGGCTACACTAGGAGACAGAGTGGAACAACGGGTATGACAAATTTTGTGTCAGGAGGTTACGCACATGCTGAGGAAGTCAAGACAAAAGGTTCTCTAGGTCAGACTACTGGGTGTGTCTTCTGGGGAAAGATCGGTCCCTACAAATTTTTTTGCTACAAATACCTCGAAAACGTTAAGCAAGTGTGGAGACAACACAAGTTTTGGCGAATCGGGAAAACCAATCGAGGATGGGGAAAAAGGCTGACTTGTATTCAAAGGCAGTCACTGGTGCAAGAAGTGTCATCCGGTATAAAATGACATTGGTCACACAGGATTCTGACTCAGATGAACCTTGGTACTTTGACAGCAGCTGCTCCAGGAACATGGACAGGAAACAGTGAGTATCTTGAAAAGGTATTAAAAGTGAAAGGAAGAAAAGTCACATTTGGAGATGAAGATACTAAGAGGGCTGAGGTCAGAGTAAATAAGAAAACATATGAAGTAAGTGAGCTGGGAGATACAGTTCGTCAACAAGTGATTCATCAAGTTCATCGCAATCACTTGGTCTCATATGTGATTGGAGGAGTTGAGGAGGGTAGTAAAACACGTGGAAAAGTCATTAACTTCATAGAAATGGTGTAGTTTGCTTCCTTTGTCTCTACAATCGAGCCAAAGACACATATTGAAGCATTTCGGGAAGAATATTTGATTGTATCTATGGAGGAAGAGCTTGAGTAATTCACGCGGAATGATGTGTGGGAGTTAGTAGCTCACCCTGGTGGAGTTAACATTGTTGGAACCAAAGTGGATCTTCAAAAACAAAATAGATGAACATGGAGAAGTGGTTCACAAGGGTATGCACAGATTGAAGGCGTTGATTTTGAGGAGACTTTTCCCCAGTTGCAAGATTGGAGTCGATACGACTGTTCCTGGGCATGACGTGCATTATGAACTTAAAGTCTACCAGATCGATGTGAAGAGTGCCTTTATAAATGGTGTATTACAGGAAGAGCTTTATGTAGAATTTGACACTGAATGTTTATATGCTATAACAGGGTATAAATATCCTAAACATATAACTGTCAAATTAACCATTAATCCTAACACACAAAATAATACTCTTGCCAAGAGAGATCAGGTGTAATAACTTAGGGATCGAATCCACAGAGAACAATGGCACACAATAGATTTCTTATTTCTAAAGACTAACCTAGGTGATTATATATATTGGTAACAAGTAATCAAGTCAAGGAAATATTCCTTATTAGAAGGTATAGATGCAATATGGAAATATGCTAGTAATGTAAATATGGAAATATGATGATAGATTAACTAGATGCAAATGTAAATATGCTAGATCTAGGCTTTCAAGCTTAATGAATTATAGGAAATAGAAAAACACGGATGTGTAAATATTCTAGAACTCAAATATTAACTATTCTCACCATTTTAACTCCAACTCTCGTATGCGAGCAAAAGGAAAGACCATCGATCGATGGCTAAGGCCTGGTGTCGATCGACGGTGAAATCAGAAGGACGTGTGAAGCAGATTTGATATGTTCACCAAGCAAATTTAGACCAGCTCTCGCATGCGCCTAACAACCTAGTTCGATAAAGTCTATTCTGGCCAGACCTACTCTCGTAGTCGTCCATGTCTTACTTTTGAGATCCTAGTTAGCTACTCTAAAATGCAAGCATTAAGGACAACTCAACTGATGGATATTAAATTAACCTAGCAATCCTACTTTTGGGCTAATCCATAATTGCTATCATTCAACCATAATCTAGTTGATAACTACTCAAAATAATTAAAGTAAGACTAATAGTCTCAATATAATGCATAGATAAAATAATGGGGTTCCAATACAAATCTACCTAAGGATTTATGAATCTTCTCCGTAAAATAAATCCTAAAACTATGGAGTGTTGGTGCACACACACACACTTTGCCACAAACCTACGCACCCAGCACCCCCTCTCTTTTTTGGTGCAATACATAAAGTATAAATATAAAATCCTAAAGTTTAGGTCAAAACTCATCCAGGGGTATTCCTGTAATCTTGTGTCATATCTCTAACCTTGGCTTGAAAATCGGATGTCTGCGAATTGGACATCGATCGATGGCAGATGTGCAACATCGATCGATCTTGGTCATGTAACATCGGTCGACCCAATGTGGTCTCATCGATCGATGGTAGTCTTGTACTTTGACTCTCACAACGATCAGCTACGGATTATTGTCTTTTAAATGCTCTAAAAGCTCTCAGTATCTCCATATATCTCCAAAACGCACATGGACCTGTAAAGACCTTAAAAGATAGCCTAGACACACATAACATACCCTAAATAGAGCCTATAACATGGTCTAATACTGGTAATAAATAGGCTATATCAAGAACATCCAATGGTATTTGAAGATTCAGCTCATCAAGATCATGTATACCATGTGAAGAAAGCATTGTATGGGTTGAAGCAGGCACCTCGAGCCTGGTACGAGCCAGGCACCTCGAGCCTGGTACGAGGGAGTGTGGACAAGACCATGTTCTTCATGGAGAAGGAGAAATACATTATTATCGTCCAAATCTATGTGGATGATATCATCTTTGGAAGCACGTCTCATAGGATGGTTGAGAATTTGTGCATAACATGACACATGAATTTGAGATGAGCATGTGTGGTGAACTGAAGTATTTTTTGGGACTTCAAATTTTTCAATCTGATCATAGTGTTTACATATCACAGAGTGCCTATGCACATAGTCTGGTGAAACGATTTGGCCTGGAAGGCTGCAAAGTGTCGAGAACCCCTATGAGTAACTCTCTAAAACTAGCGCGTGATGAAGCCGGAGAGGATGTTGATGCAAAACTCTATTGTGGAATGATTGATAGTCTAATGTATCTCACTGATAGTAGACCAGATCTCTCACTCAGTGTGGGTGTATGTGCTATATATCAAGCGAAGCCTAAGGTCTCTCACATGAACGCAGTAAAGAGGATCATAAAGTATGTCAAAGGAACAAAAAATATGGGAGTTTACTACCTAAGGAACTCAAACAAAACCTTGTTGGGATATTGTGATGCGAATTGGGCAGGACGCACGAATGACAGGAAAAGTACGAGTGGAGGATGTTTCTCTCTCGGAAACAATCTAATTTCATGGCCTAGAAAGAAGCAAAACTCTGTATCACTTTCTACGACAGAAGTCGGAATATATTTCCATGAGTAGCTGTTGCTCAAAACTTCTCTGGATGAAACAAATGTCAGCTGACGATGGAATGCGCTCAGGTCCCCTTCTTGTACACTGCGATAACAAAAGTGCTATTGATATCTCAAAGAACCCAGTTCAACACTCAAGGACAAAGCACATCAACATCATGCACCACTTCGTTAGAGAATTAGTTGAAAACAATCATGTAGCAATCAAACATGTAGTTATTGACTTGCAGTTGGCTGATATACTCACTATATCTCTCGAATATAATAGATGTATAACACTAAGAAATGCAGTCGGAGTGTGTAGCCTTGATCATGGAGTCAAGTTGTGAAGATGATAGTGCATGTACAGGTTCAGGATGTAAATATAATTCATATTATGTTTGGAGCCTGTGAACACTCTGGAAAAGAGCTGCTTGATGTGCCGTCAATTATGTCAGGTACATGTTTTGCTTGAGTGAATGTATAAACCCCTCCCAAGAGCCAGTAAAATTTGAAAAGATGTTCAACAAAAAAAAAGAGAATAAAAATAAAAAAAAACAAAAAAAATGGGGAACAAAAGGGGTACACGTCTTGCAGGATAAATGTTGAAACCCCTTGGAATTGATGAAGGTACATCAATGTGAAAGTTAGCCATAGAAAGACAACAAGTTACACCAGATCGTAAAATTTACAAGAGTTATATGTGAAACCTCAATCAAGTGCTGAACCATATCGTGCAGTACATCTCTAAAAAAGGTAAAAAGAATGAACTGCTGAATCTATAATTACTTATCTAGAAATTAGCCAATTGTGAGTCTTAATTCGTGTTACTTTGCTATTTTGAGAGTCTTATGATACACTATTAATTCACGAATGTTCTTGCATGATGATGGGTTTGGATGAGAGATATTAAAAAGCATAGGTGTAAAACAAGAGAGGACCTAAAAGAAGGGACCGGAGCTGCAATTTCAGAATAGTTGGTTGAGTTTCCCTCTTTAAGGGGCTCATGTATCACTTCAGCCCGCTCTTACTCGTAAAGATCGCTCTCAATCAAACGAGAAAGATCTAACTCGTTAATGGTGAGAACAAATAATATGGCCAAAAGAGATCAAGCATCAACTCAATGAACCCATGTAGGTCCTGAATCATCTAGGCCATAGATGTCTGACGGATTTCTTGAACTAACGCCACCGAGAAACAATCCACCACCGTCGACGTTGCTTTCTGTAGTCACTTAAGAACTCGATTCCTTCAACACGGCTCAAGAGAAAGCCTCCTCTGAGGAAAGCGATGAACATCGTGGGACCTCTGCTCGCAGAGAAGACAAGACAAAGGTAGTTGCTATAACACCGTCTGATCCAACGGCAAATGAACCGAAAGCTCCGGTGGACACTGCAAAAACCCATCACCGCAACCCCAGCTCATCTAAACATCACGATCAGAGATATGATCCTCTTATGCTTCTCACTAATGAAGTAAGAGAAGGATCAGTTGACAAGGAACACGATTCAACTGAAGCTGAATCTGAGCCAGCTAAGAAGGTAGAAGAGACTGGTCAGGATGAGGACGTTGTATCTTTGGGATCCTCGTATGAAGAGATATATGTGAAAGACGGATGAAAGAAGCGAGTTCTAAAGAAGTTGGGGTAAGGTTACTCAAAGCGTCCCAAGACGAGTTCATCAAAGTCTCAGGTTCTCACTCAGAATGCCTTCGTGTCTATTCGGTTTCGCTCGAAGAAAGCTGCTAAGAAAGGTGTTAGCTTTGAGTCTGATTTAGTCAAGAAGATGTACGATCTTTTTCTTCGTCTGAATATAATTTCTGAACGCTTAGTTGATATTATGGAGAAGGATAAGTGGGACTACATTGATGTCATCAAGAAGGGCTTCATAGAAATGGGTTATTGCTGAGTTTTATATGGGTCTTCCTGTGATAAAGGTTGAGACAGACACAGAGGAAGTCGCGGTTCTAGTTCGAGATCATCTGTACATGTTCTCCTCGTCAATGATTAATGACTTTCTGAATCTTGAACCACTTACAGAGGAAGACGCAAAGGAAGAAACTGCCCTGGATGGGATCTCAGAAACTGAGCTGATATATTTCCTCACTGAAGGGACAATAAAGGAATGGCACAATCCCACTACAGTTGATCTCTCACCTCGCTATGGAGCTCTCATGATAATTTCTGCTTCAATTGAATTTTATCCGCGCACGAGACTCATGTGTATATTGATAGGGTGAGGTTGGTATATAACATGGATTGTGGAACCCAAATGGTAGCATAATCTAAGTATGCTTTTGGTTGCTCTGAGTTTGTGATCGCTTGTCTTGGCATGGATAGTGGTTTGTGTGCATTGTCTTCTTCATCTCAGGTACTTGTGAGGCACACGGATTAAATAGGGGGGAGACTACATATGTATGGTCAAGGCGGAGATGTAATATTTCATGAAGTACGACATGAACTATGATACGAGACGAGGAGACAAGTGGAGAACGAGTTGAGTATATAACATTAAAGGAAGATTTACTGAGAAGTCAGTTCAAAGTAAGTATTGGAGAAGAAGCAATTGATCTTAGATAATAAAGAAGATTGGCTTATTCGCTGAAGAAACAAATATGTAACGTTTCCATTGGGTAGATCTTTAGATCTAGGTTTTTCCTCTAAAGTACAAAGAAGAGGTTTGGCACAGTGTGGCCGGAAAACACACAGAGAGAGCTTTTAGCAAAAGAGAGTTTTGTACATCCGAATAAGGAGAAGCAAATAATCTAAGGGTTAGGAGATTGAGTGGTTCATAGACTGTTACAAGTTTGTGAACGAGTGAGACTAATCAACAAGTCAAGGTTTATCTTGAGCTTGATCGAAAGATTGCTTTTAAAAAGAATTTGTATGTACTTTTAAAAGGATTAATCTAATCGTATTTCTTGGAATCAATTATCCATGTTTTGCTGTGTGTTCCAGTTCATGTAGATCATATATCTTGCATTAACACATTCCCTTTGATCAATCCACGGAAACCTTCAGTCCTTCATATATATATATATATATACTTTAATCTTTGGAAAGAAAAACGCAAATAGCATCAAAATTCCAACAAAAGATCATCAATGTGAATCAAACAAGAAAAGAAAAGTACAACACTTGTAGTAAAAATTTCAGTCTTTCCAACTGAGTAACATCAGTCTTCGACCTGAACCGACGAAAACCAATATTTGTATCATGAAACACAAACTATGACTGAAGAGAATGAACAAATTTGCAGTACGAACTCACACTCCACCGGCAAACAAATACTTGTTGATCCCGATAACAGCCTTGCTCAGAGCTTTAGCCCATTTACTCGCTAGTTTCGCTTGATTAACAATCGCATAATTGCTTGTCTTCACATCCTCTGATGCCATTGAAAATGAGAAAGGTAGAGGTGACAGAGGTGAGGGTGAGTTAAGATTTGTAGTCTTCTCCTGATAAAGGTTTTTTGAATTTTTGGAAAATAATAAAATATTTGACCAAAAGAAGAAGTTTATAATGGCAAACTTGTAAATATTTGGGTAAAGATAGGATTTTGTATCTTTTTGTTTGATAGATGTGTTATTCTGGTAATTATAAAGTTATAAAAGTTAGTTTAGTAGCTTGATTTAAAATCATATTCATTATAAGTAATTTCTCTTTAACTAATTTTGGATTGTTTTTGTCTTTTCTTTTTCTTTATGAACAAAAGATTTGTTGGTTTGTCTTATTTTTTAGATTGAGTATATTTTCGTCATCGATATACCCCTTATGCGATGGAACTTACTTAGTCTTTAGACAAAGTTTTTTCAGAGAATAAAAATTGAATAAAGAAGATTTGATATAGTTTTTAAAGATTTATTTAGTAATGATGATAAAGAAGCATAAAGGATTTTCAACTGAAAAGAAAGGATGAAAAAGTTATAGACTTGATGGATATATCTTGTGAATTGTGGCGAGTCTCTTTTCTTCATGTTAAGCTGTTTTCATAGTTGTGATATGTGTCCTATTTGGATCCATGTCTGGTACTTCTATATTCTTAGATTTACTTTACTAAGAAATTAATTAAATAAGTTTTATTTAATAAGCAAAGTTGTAAATGAGAAGGAAATGGAAATTACTTTTTTTATTAAACACTTATAAGTCATTTTTAATTTTATAATGGATCATCTTACATAAAGAAGCCCTAATAAAAACTCAAATACAATATTAAGTTGGCTTCGACCATCATATGTGTCCACTTTTAAAGAAGTTAAGAACACATGTTACTCCACGAGTTCAACATGCAGTCTCCGCCTCAATGGTGCTTCTCCATCGCGAAACTTCACCATCGACGATCTTCACAAGGATGGAGCTTCACCATGAATTCATCCTGATCACATCTTCCCCTTATCTTCCGCCTTAACTTCTGATTGTTGTCGGGATTTCTACCAATTTTGATTTATAAAACTGGAAAAATTCGCTCGATCCCAACATAGATTTTTATCGGACCCCTTCAAAATAAAAGTGTCGGTTCTACTAAACCTCTCAGAAAACGACCAAGATCGATCCCTAATCACATATTCATTTCGATTTATGATACTTTGCTTGAAGCCTATTCATGGCTTATATCAAGTAACAGCAAAGATTGATACCTATAGCAAAGGATATTTGCCTAATCAAGAGAAGAAAAAAATCAACACAATCGAGATGGGATTTGAAAGATTCATGCGAAAGAAGAGGATTAAAACAACCAAAACAAGATAAAACAAAAATTTAAGAATTGCTTTATACTTTGTCGAGAATAAAAAAACAAAATTGTCTATAACAAGATAGCATTTCGATAAACGGAGACCAAAAATCAATCCTAAGATCGAAACTATTGTACAACAAGAAAATCGATTTTATTAGATTAAATCAAATGAAAACTTTGACTTTCTCTCTATGACATAATTTATTTTTTCTCTATAACATGTCTATTGAACTTTTCAAAAATAAAAATTAGGTCGATGAAAATTAAAGATCTACTATTAATTAAAAATAGTGGAAGATGTGGATCTTTGGTATAATCAATATATTAAACTTAGTCACAATATGTTTATTTAACTAAAATTATTCATCTACGCGAAACATCTAATATTAACTAAGTTTAAGTGTTCTAATATATATTTACTAATTATCAAGGTTAGACTTTGACCTAAGTACATGATGTAAGGATTTTGATTACAAGTTCAAAATATGCATGTTATGATATTATTTATAGGGATGTTAATACGGATTGTCCGGGCCCGTTTAGGCTATGCCCGTTAAAACCCGGCCCGTTAAAATTCTATAACTTTAAATTTGTTAGATACAGACACCCGTTAATGTCCGTTTAGTTTTAAACCCACTAGAGTTAGTAATGTTCGTTTAGGTCATTTAAACCTGTTTTTCCCGTTAAATACATTTTAAATTACATTTTTAAAATAGATTTATTAAATTCTTATCTCTAAAAAATATTCACATCATCCAAACCATCTTGGTCTCTCGATCAAACAATTTTTTTATATTATAACCAAAACATTTTCAAGCTAAAACAATTTTGACTTATGTATTTCTTGTTCTCTCGATCAAATCCAATACGTGTTTCCTGTATTACAACTATCAGCCAGATTGACTTATGCATGACAACTAGCTCCAAGCCTGCAACCTAGAATCAAAATCAGAAGAAGATTTTTTTTTTTGAATTGTTTTTGAAAAAGCTAAAAAGCTCGAAAACAAAATTGAAATCAGATGTTGATCTTCTGTCAGTGAAGAAAACGAATTGACCCAAGGCCACATAACTTTTTCTCAAGTTCGATTCATACCATTTTTCTCAGTTTCATCGATCAGATAGCACAGAGGAAAAAATTGACGGCAAGAAAATTTAAAGATGAAAGAAAATCTAAAATAAATAGCTTGGTTTTATATATTTTGAAAGAAAAACAAAACTAAACAGACACCTTTTTATTTCGTGGATACGGATAAACTGGTTTTAACGGATCGGCCCTATATTAACCCACTAAGTTTCTATATAAATAAACGGGTCACAGATTTAAACATTTATGTCAAGTCCGCTTTGGCCCGTGGACATCAGACACGTTTTAACTTTCCTAATTATTTAGTTAAAATGGTAGATCCACAATATTATTTTCTTGAACTGTAGGTGTACAATTATTTTTAAGACATTTTTTCCTGAAAATAGAACAAACTTTACAAAAAAGGAAGAAGAACAAACTCTATAAAATATCCTATTCTTAGTTCTTTCCTAATGAAGAAATCTCTTCAAATATGAAGGGAACTGTTTTGTCCATATCACACGGATCACCGTTTACCATAAATCCGACCCTGTTGATCAACACGTGTATGCACGCCGGCCCACGTCAGGCACCTCCCCCAGGCACGTGACAGATTCTATACAGCGATATATGCTGCTTCAATGTAAATCGTGTAGCCATGTGAATAGTTATAAATGGCCACGAAAGGGTTGTGTCGACTGGTCACTTCATCAAGAATCTTATCATCAAAGGTTAGACTTTCGTTTTGTCAATTTGCGAACAAAACCCATAGATCTTTCCTAGCTCGAAAGGTAGAAACAAGTAGAATACCATCTCAACTTGTGTGCATAAGATTTTTACATAATAAAAAAAACTTGTGTGCGTAAGAGCGATGGCGTCTGAAAGCCAAAAACAAGGAGGAGTACAACCTGGCAATAAACACGTCATGGACCCCAACTGCACAATTTTCTAGCTTAGACTACAAACCCTCCAACAAGCTTCGTGTAACCACTTTTTAACTTAATACTTTGAAAAGATTTCTTATATCACTTATTCAGAAAAAAATATTGTTGCAGTTATGAATTTGACATATTCTTTAAAAGGAGTAAGCTCGAAGTTAGTTTGAGAGAAGTTATCCTAATCCTAATAGATTTAAGATCTTTAGAGATAAGAACGAATATGTATTTAAGGAGTTATCTAAATATGGGTGTTTACTATTAGGATTAGGATAACTACGGTGCTATATAAATCAATGTCAGGTTAAGGGTAATGGTATGAGATTTGAGAGCTTAAGTTTTGTGTAAGTTTCTTAAGCAATAAAAAGAGAAAGTTCTTATTAATCTTTGCACATTATGATCGTTTGAGAACAATAATTGGTATCAGAGCTTTGATACAATGGGAGACCTAATCGTGGCGTGGCAACTTCAAAACCTAAGGAGGGAAGATCTTCGATCAAGTGCCCAATACTAACCTCAACAAATTATACTGTATGAGCCATGAGAATGAAGATTTTTCTCAAGGTACATGAAGTTTGGGAGGTAATAGAAGCTGAGACTGCTGATGCTAAAAAGAACAACATGGCGATGGCGTTGCTCTTTCAGTCGGTACCGGAGGCGTTATTGCTACAAGTCAGGGAGCTTGATACGGCTAAGAAGATGTGGGAAGCAATCTAAACACGTCACATGGGAGCTGAAAGAGTCAAGGAGGCCAGGTTACTGACACTAACGGCGGATTTCGACCGGCTCACAATGAAAGAGACAGAAACAATAGACGAGTTTGCAGACCGACTTTCGGAGATATCATCGAAATCAGCAGCACTAGGAAAAAAAACTTGTTAAGAAATTTCTTAAGAGCTTGCCTCGAAAGAATTATATTACAATCGTAGCTGCCTTAGAACAAGTTTTGGATCTTAAGACTACTTGTTTTGAGGATATCGTTGGTCGTTTGAAAGCATATGAAGAGCGTGTAGCTGATGATGAAGAACCAAAAGAGGACCAAAGCAAACTATTGTACACAAATAGTGAATCAACAATAACTTCTCGAGTGGTAATAATGATTTCAGAGGAAGAGGCTCCTATTACAGAGGTCGAGGGCGAGGGAGATACAACGGAGGATATAACGGAGCCTACGCTGGTCCAAGAGATGCGTCAAAGATCACTTGTTTCATATGTGATAAATTCGGACACTATATGTATCAATGCCCATACAGGCTACTAAAGCTTCAAGAGGTTCCGGAGACTGAAAACAATGAAACACATGAGGCGGATGAGCTTATGATACATGAAGTTGTCAACTTGAATGAAGAAAAGATAGTGCCAAGCAACTATGAAGAAAATAACAGTGAGGAGAATGTTTGGTATCTCGACAACGGAGCGAGTAATCATATGAGTTGTGATAAACGTTTATTTCTCTTTCATCGATGATACTATCTCAGGGAAGGTGTTCTTTGGTGATGACTCTCGCATTGACATCAAAGGGAAAAGAACTATAGAGTTTACAGACAGAAACGGTGACCAAAGAAGAATATCAAGTCTATTACATACCGGAGATGAGAGGTAAAATTGTTAGTATTGGTCAAGCTACTGAGTCTGGATGTTATGTGAGGATGAAGGGAGAAGCTCTTACAATGCACGATCGGGAAAGAAAACTGATAGCCAAAGCAACACGCTCAAGAACCGTCTTTACAAAGTACTAATGGGGATAAAAGAGGCTATGTGCTATCTCTCTCTACACGACCAAGTGACTCAAGTAGGTGGCACGCAAGGTTGGGCCATATAATTCTCAACACGATGAAAGCAATGATATCTCGTGAGCTGGTTACAGGAGTATCAAAGATGGAAATTGAGACGAAAGTGTGTGGATCGTGCTTACTTGGGAGGCAAGCTGGGAAACCTTTTCCAAAGGCTGCAACTTATCGAGCAGAAAAGATACTTGATCTGGTACATGGTGATCTCTGCGTACCTATTACACCAAGTACTAGTGCGGGAAAACCGATATATTTTGGTACTCATCGATGATTACTCAAGATACATGTGGATAGCTCTGTTGAAAGAGAAAAGTGAGGTTCTTAGCAAGTTCAAGACGTTCAAGCATTTGGTCGAGCAAGAATCAAAGTCGAATATTCAAAAATTTAGAACAGATAGATGAGGAGAGTTTGTATCTAATGACTTCAACACATGCAATGAATCAGTCATCAAGCGTCATCTTACAGTTCCGTATAGTCCGCAACAAAACAGAGTTGTCGAGAGACGTAACTGGACACTGATGGAGACGACTAGAAGAATTATGAAGCACATGGGAGTTCCAAATTACCTTTGGGAGAAGCAGTGCGACACTCAACCTATCTACTTAACCGTGTGGCAACGAAAGTGGTTAAAGACCAAACTTCGTATGAGATGTTCGGAGAGAAGAAACCAAACATTACCCACTTGAGGATTTTTGGCTGCATAGGATATGCTAAAGTACATGCAAAATTCCTACAAAATCTTGATGATAGGTCCCGTATGGTGGTCTATCTCGGAACAGAACCTGTCTCAAAAGCTTACCGAATGTTTGATCCAAAAACGCAGAAGATAAGAGTGAGTAGAGATGCCGTGTTCGATGAGGGGAAAGGTTGGAACTGGAACTCGAGATTAAGAGATCAAAATAGAGCATGTGATTTTAAAGTTGCGATTGGAGCGTTTTGGAATTATGGGTTACCTGAGACAGAGTTGGTTGAGAGTAAAACATAGATGAAAACATTAGAATAAGAGCATACTAGCGAAACAAACGAAGAAGAAGGTGACGATAGTGAAGAAGAAGAAGAAGATGTCTCTGTCGTTCAAAACGCAGCAGGTCTGAGAAGGTCCACACGAGTCACCTCACAGCCTAAGGACCTCGAGGACTACATGTTGTTTCTTGATGAAGAAGAAGGAGAGCGCTTGCTTATGTGCCTAAATAATGAACCAAGAGACTTCGACGAAGCTAAGCTGTACAAAGAGTGGCTACAAGCTTGCGAAAATGAGATAGATTCCATAACCAAGTTAGACTCATGGACTCTTGTAGATCTTCCAGCTGGAGCAAAACCGATAGGCCTGAAGTGGGTTTTCAAGATAAAGAGGAACGTCGATGGAAGCATCAACAAATATAAATCGCGACTTGTGCTAAGGGATACGTTAAGAGGTTTGATATAGATTACGAGAAAGTCTTTGCTCCAGTTGATATATTAGAGACGATACGTTTGTTGATCAATCTTGCTGCAACGAATGGATGGGAGATACATCATTTAGATGTAAAAACAGCTTTCTTACATTGAGAACTGAAAGAAACCTTCTATGTCACACAGTCAGAAGGATTTGAGATGAAAGGGAGCGAAAACAAATTTTATTAGCTCAAAAAGGCGCTATACGGTCTAAAACAAGCGCCTAGAGCTTGGAACGAGAAACTAAACAAATTTTTGCTTGGTCTCAATTTCTCTAGGTGTTTAAAGGAGGCGTCAGTATACAGGACAGAAACATGAGGAAGTCTTTTAGTTGTGGCTGTGTACGTTGATGATTTATTTGTCACAGGGACATGTATGACAGCAATTAACGAATTTAAGGGGGAGATGTCTAGTAAATTTGATATGAGCGACCTTGGTAGACTGACCTACTACCTAGGAATCGAGGTCACACAGCACAACAAAGGGATAAGGTTGTGTCACAACAGATACACAAGGAAGATCTTAGAAGAAGCTGGTATGAGAGACTGCAACCCCGTGCACGTTCCTATGGAGTCGGGACTGAAATTGGCAAGATCCAAGGAAGAAAACGAGATTAATGCAACAGGATATAGAAAGATCATTGGATTTTTTCAATATCTACTTCCTACCAGACCGAATCTCTGTTACTGTGTGGGCGTGTTGAGCAGATATATGGCTAGTCCGAGGGCGTCTCATGGTACAGCAATGAAGCAGTGTCTCAGGTACCTAAAAGGAACTACATCTTTTGGTCTTACTTTTGAGAGAACGCCAAGGAATGCTACAAGATTGTTGGGATATAGTGATAGCAGTCACAATGTAGATACTGATGATGGCAGGAGCACAACGGGACACATTTTCTATCTTGGAACTAGTCCAATAACATGGTGCTCTCAGAAACAGGATACGGTAGCTTTGTCTTCATGTGAAGCTGAGTTTATGGCAGGTTCAGAAGCGGTAAGACAAGCCATTCGGCTCCAAGATTTTCTGCATGAGATCGTTGGGTCTTCACATGAGAAGACAGTCATACGCATTGACAATAGATCAGCCATAACTCTTATTAAAAATCCGGTGTTTCATGGGCGAAACAAACACATTCATACAAGTTACCATTTTATAAGAGAATGTGTTGAGAAGGGACTAATGGAGGTTGGGCATATACCCGGAAGTGAGGAGAAGGTGGACATACTAACCAAAGCTCTCGGAAGAACCTAGTTCAGTGGAATATGTGATCTTATTGGCGTGCATGATGTGGAAGAGAAGAACTTCAAGCTTAAGGGGAAGATTATTGGAGTAAGCTCGAAGTTAGCTTGAGAGAGAAGTTATCCTAATCCAAATAGATTTAAGGACTCTATAGATAAGGATCAATATGTATTTTAGGAGTTATCTATTAGAATTAGGATAACTACGGTGCTATATAAACCAATGTCGGGTTAAGGGCAATGGTGTGAGATTTGAGAAATTTGAGAGCTTAAATTTTGTGTAAGTTTCTTAAGCAATAAGAAGAGAAAGTTCTTATTAATCTTTACGCATTATAATCGTTTGAGAACAATAAGTTAGATATATACGATATTCATCTAGATTGAGATTTAGTCTTTTAACTAGATAAATTTAAAGAAATTAAAGATACTGAGTTTGTTTATTTAGTATATTGTTCGTTTCAGTTTAACGTCACATATCCTAGTTTAACTTGCTTTTTGTATTTGAACTTCTTTGTTAATTTAGTTTTGTAACAAATGGATACACAGGGAAAAGTGGCGTTGATTACAGGAGGACTCTTGGATTGCTCGAGCCGTGAGTTACTGTTTTCCACTTGAGGGTGCCACAGTGTCTTTCACTTATGTGAAAGGGAAGGAGGAAAAAGACGCCTGGGAGATGCTTCAAATGTTGAAGGATGCAAAAACAACGGAGGCTAAGGACCATATAGCTATTCCAACGGATTTAGGATTCAATGAGAATTGCAAGAGGGTCATAGACGAGGTTATTAATGCGTTTGGACTCATTGATATGTTAATCAATAACGCAGCAGAGCAGTATGAGAGCAGCTCGATCGAAGAGATTGATGAGCAGGGCCAAAAATATTGGCCCAAAAACAAAAAAAATCATTTTTAGCTCATTATCTTCAAAAGTCAGAAAATGTGGCTACAATTGTAGTTTAAAAATTTGAACCCAGCACTTTGGATCAAAACTTGGACATGTTTTTCCAGTGGAACTATGTAAAGTCTATGAATTATCAACCCTCTAAATGTATATATCGTGAATGACCCCAAAGCACATAAAACATGTATTCAATGCTTTATGTGCATGTATTCAAGTACGGCCCTGTTGATGAGCATAGGCTGGAAGTGTCTTCACGAAAAGCATTTTCGCTTACTTCTTCCTCACCAGGTCTCAAGAAGCGTGACCTTTGCTTTTATGAAGTCACACGCGATGATCATTGATTATTTTCTTATTAATTGTTAGACATGCGTTGAAGCACATGAAGGAAGGAAGCAGCATAATAAATACAAAATCCGTGAATGCTTTACAAGGGAAATGCATCTCTTCTTAATTACACCGCTACGAAAGGAGCGATTGTGGCGTTCACTCGTGGGCTCGTACTTCAGCTAGCTGAGAAAGGTATTCACCCGGTCCGATATGGACTCCCTCATCCCAGCCTTATTCATGAGGAGAAAGTCAAGAATTTTGGGTCTGAAGTCCCCCGATGAAACGAGTCGGCCAGCCTATTGAGGTGGCACCTTCCTATGTTTTCTTGGCTTGCATGTTACCATTGCTCCTCTTACTTCACTGGTCAAGTTCTTCACCCTAACGGTAATTCTTTTCATTGACGTATATGTCTCAGTATAAAGGTTAAGCAGTTGGCGAGGTTTGTTAACTTACCGTTTTCATTTTTCTATTTGTAATGGAGGAGCTGTTGTGAATGCTTAAGGAATGGTGCGATCTTCTTTAAACGTTGATGGTTTCAATATGCTGATATAAAAGTTATGGTGTCTTTGTGGTGTTTGATGCTTCTGGTTGTCAGGCATATGTCCGTAATATGTGAAGTGTCTACGTTTTTGTGTCTGTGCATGTATCGAAAAGTGACATAAATAAAGACTTCTTATGTTAAGATTTTTGATTTTACCATTATGACTTAGTAATAATCAAGTTCTAAGGCTTTTTTTTAACAATTACGACAACAAAAAAATAAATCTGTCCAATTCTGCCTTTGTTATTTTGTAATTAATAATTATATAAAATAAGTGTTTATATGTATATTATATTATACTGTGAAAAATTGAAAAAGGTACAGGAAGAACTGATCTTTTATTATATGTATATATATATATATATTGTAAATAAAATTATTAAATAGTCTGACCGGTAAAGATCTAGGTGACAATACCTTTTGGAGTATGATTTATGTTTAGGAAATCATACAATTATCTTTTAGATAAAGATTTATATATTTCTTATTTTGCTTTGGTTCTAAAATTTCCTATTCTAGCAATACTTCTCTGCATGATTCTCAATAAAATTTAAGTTAACTTTGATCCTATACTATAGTTTGTCATCGTATTAGAGTAAAAACAAAACTAAGCAATCAAAATATTTAATCATTCTCGTATCTCGTTATTCTTGTAAATCGCTAACAAACATATCATTTTTGATTCTCTTTGTTTCATGACTTTTGAAACAAGGAACATTCATTGAAAACTTCAAGTATTCTTTCATCTTTAATAATGTCGATTACTTTTGCAACAAACGAATTAAATACAAGACGATGCCATTATACGACTTATCATCTAATGACAATCTCAGAGCTATCATCTCTCAGCCGTTCCTCAACGGATTAAATTATGATGAATGAGACATCAATTTTTGTATGACATAGTTCACTGAAGAAGCATAGTTTTTTTGTCAGCAGTCTTTCAAAAACCGACATCAGACTCATCCTACCTTGAACATTGGACAGCAAGTAATTATCTCATCGTAAGATGGATAAAACAAACAATTGAACCAAAGATTAGATAATTTATTCTAATCTTTATCTAATCAAGTCCACTGATATATAATGGTTTTATAGGTTTTGACTATATTTAATTGTGGTTTTAGAATATATTATATGTGTTTGAAATCGGTTTTAGAGCCTTTACAGGTTTATGTATTTTTTGGGAGGATTTTAGATATTGTGGAGCTATTTGAAGCATAAAAGGAATTGATGCTGAAAAGTTGAAGTCGAAGCCGCATAATGCAGGTGGTGTCGACGCTACCAAAAAATAGCCGACTCGAGTCTAGTGAAGTTTCAAGAATTATAGTTTAACCCAAAAATCTTTCTTATTTACAAAAGATCCCATATCGTGTTTTTAGCCTATATTTGTTATGTTTAAGCCACTATTTAGACTATCGTTCATTCTATGATTAAAGTGATTTTGAGAGCTTTAGGAAAGAAGATTTAGAACTCTTTAAGATATTGAATTAACACTCCAATATTTCTATCTCTAATTGTTTCTGAAATTTATTCAATATTTGATTATGGTTTCAATGATCATGTTAGATTTAGAGATTTTTTAGTTTTATGAAAAACTGTTAATCGATAAAACTATTAGGGTAAATCATATTCTTCACATTGATTACTATTTTGTCTATTTCTAGAGTATCTAATTATAAACTTGGTCTTAAGCTGTTGGTAGACATGAGACTGTCACCTATTACATGAATTGAAAATTAATTCGTAACAGCAGCAGGTCTAGGGATTTAGTTGAACAAATCGGATTTAGTTTTAATGCTTGTTTGAACTATTGAATTCGTAACGTGTTGGGTTTCTAAATTTTAGGCATCTGATAGTTTCTGAAACTAGAGCTGATTGATTTACGTTAGTGATTGAATTTCTAGAACTGTTTTGTAATAAAACTCTTAGTGCTCGATTGCTTGCAGTTCTGAGTGGCATATATGATATCCCTTAATCTAGATCTTTT
This sequence comes from Moricandia arvensis, assembly GCA_905132765.1. Taxonomy (NCBI): domain Eukaryota; kingdom Viridiplantae; phylum Streptophyta; class Magnoliopsida; order Brassicales; family Brassicaceae; genus Moricandia; species Moricandia arvensis. Next base: position 11,635 of record CAJHQP010000738.1, on the reverse strand, counting down.
CCCAATTTTTCACAAACCATCTGATCTACTGTTTTTGTTTATTTCTTGTTATTTCTTCCTTTCTATTCCTTGATTCTAGCTTAATACAAAACCATAAGTCTAATGTGTAATCATAGTCCATGTGGATTTAATCACTAAGTAGTGCAACCGACCTTTAAAATTGCAGAGTTGCTCTTATGGAAAATTTGAGCATATCAAATTTTGGCGCTGTTGATAGGGACTTTATGCGCTATTAGACTAGGCGCAGATGTTAGTCTATGTTTTTTAATATTTTAGGTTATTTACAGTCTTTTCTTGTGTCTTTCAGGTCCATGCATCACAACACCAAAAGCAACAAGGAAAATAATAATTTTTGGGGCATTTAAATCAAGAATTTGCAGCCATGGAGCGTACAATCCGCAACTTTGACATGGTGGTGTTTACTGTTCTAGAAGGGTATAAATATCCTAAACAATTAACTATCAAGTTAACTTTTAATCCTAACACGCAAAACAATACTCTTGCCAAGAGAGATCAGATGTAGTACTTAGGGATCGAATTCACAAAGAACAATGGCACCCAATAGATTTTTTATTCCTAAGGTTAAGCTAGGTGATTATATATATATATATATATATATATATATATATATATATATATATATATATATATATATATATATATATATATATATATTGGTAACAAGTAATCAGTCTAAGGAAATGTTCCTTATTAGAGAGTGTAGATGCAATATGAAAATATGCTAATTATGTAAATATGGAAATATGCTACTAAACTAACTAGATGTAAATGTAAATATGCTAGATCTAGGTTTTCGGGCAAGTGGATTATAAACGATAGAAGCTAAGGGTATTAATCATAGAAGTCGATATCTAATGTAAAAGACGACAAGCTCTCGCTGCGAGTCTAATCTATTGACTAAGTCCAATGTCTCAGCTCTCGCTTGTTGACTCGACATGACTGTCGATCGATGGTTTCTTGAATCAAGCTTTATGACCTAATTCGATAAGTTCACTAGATTAACTAGATCAACTAGATCAACTCTCGTTTGTTTCTAGCAACCTAGCTCAACAAGATTATTTTTCGTAGTAGACCATGCTCTCGCTTGCGCCTAACTATCCTATGATCAGAGTTCTAGTTAGCTACTCTAGAACACAAGCAATAAAAACAATTTTATTAATAAATCTAATAATAAACCTAGCAATTCTATTGTTTTTCTAATCCATCAATACCATTAATAAACCCTAAATCTAGTTGATAACTACTCAGACATAATCAAAGTAAGAATAATAATCTGAATATAATGCATAGATAAAACACCGGGGTTCCAATACAAATCTCCCTAAGGAGTTATGAATCTTCTCCCTAAATAGAATACTACAGAAACTAACACCGTAAGTCTCCGTACGTATGCGTCTCTCTGCCTCTCTCATACATAAAGCATAAATATAAAACCCTAAAATTTAGGTCAAAACTCATCCAGGGGTAAACTTGTAATCATGTGTCTTGTCTCTAACTTGGGCTTGAAATCAACTCTCTACGAATTGGTCACCGATCAATGTCAAGTGGTCAACATCGATCGATATTGGTCATGTAACATTGCTCGATATCAAGATAGTGCCGTCAATCGATGGCAGTCTTGTATTTCAACTCTCTCAATGATTAGCTATGAATTATTCTTCTTTAATGCTCCAAAAGCTCCAAGTATCTCCATATATCTCCAAAACGTACATGGACCTGTAAAGACCTTAAAACATAGCCTAGACACAAATAATATACCCTAAATAGAGTCAATAACATGGCCTAAAACTGGTAATAAATAGATTATATTAACTCCCCCAATCTTAACCTTTTGCTTATCCTCAAGCAAACAAGCATGCGAAAGAGGTTTTTAAAAGCGAAAACTTACATAATATCTAAGTATAATTGTCACCTTACTTTATTGCAGCCACATCCTATCAAGTCAATCACAGAGAACTTTATATACCTTATCCTAGTATAACAACCAAATCCATTCTACCAACAACTTAGCGAATACTAGTCTGACTCGCCCCTCTACTGATTTCATTTCTTTGCATAAAATAAAAGTGCGGGCTTTACCTTGGGAGCATCGATCAGAGGATGTATAAACTCTTACCTCTGCACATATCTGAACACACATGTTATCTTCTCTAATTCCTTTCCTCTCTGTCTCTTCTCACTTCTTCTCAGTTGATGTCTCCCTTCTTTTGAGGGTATCATTTTTCTTAAATTGACTGAGATGTTTGGATAGGCTTCCATGAATCAGACCCTAATGGTTTTTTGCCACCAGATCTTGTTCACTTCTTTTGATATTTTTTTCTCTTTCTAGGATCATATGAATCAAGTTTTAATGGTTGTAGCCACCAAATCCTGTTCGACTCCTTTTTTAATCTGAAGGGGAGAGAGAGGGGAATCAAAATCACACAGACTTTTACCTTCCAGACTTGTAGAAGGAATCCGATCCAGTGTATACCAAATCCCAAAGAAAGCAAATAATGTGAGGATTAGTGTTGGAAATCAGCTTCGGTTCCTTCAAAACTTTCTAAGCAAGTGTGATATAGTGGCAGGATGATCCACTTGGGTATCTGTAGTAATCTTTGCAAACAACCTTCTAAGAATAGTGCTAAAGTGTGGCTAGTTAATAATAAATCTTGATCATAGTCCTCTTCTTGACTCAATAAAACTCTTTGAAAACTTATATATAGATAGTAAATAAAACTCAAAAACAATAAAATAGTGTTAGCGATCCTCCCCCCCAGACTTAAATTACACTTTTCCTAGTGTAATCCACCTCGGATTGGTTAGGGAAAATTAAATCATAAGTAAATAGCTTAAGTATAGAAGTTGATACCTCTCTCTGTACGAGAGTGTCGATCGATGGTAGGCGGGTTTGGTCGATCGATGGTCGAGTTACCGATGGTGCCTCAATGGTGTCGATCGATGGTAGTATAAGTAGTCTGTAGAAATAAAATAAAACTCGAAATAAATAGTAGTATAAGAAAAAACTAAGTAAAAAACTTACTAAACAGTGGGTTGCCTCCCACTCAGCGCTTGGTTATAGTCTTAAGCTCGACGTTTTGAACTTTCTGACTAGAATGGAGGTGGATCAACACTTGGAAAACAAGTTTCTACATCTTCTTTGCTTTTCTGAAACCATGTACCAATGAAGCTTCTCATTGCTTCATCTCCTCTGGCTTTCTCATTCTTTATGAACTCCTTAGGAACCTCCACTGAATGCATTCTCCTTTGTAGATTCTCAATATTATGATGTAGCATTCTAAGTCTTGCAGCTGTAGTCTCTGATATATCCTCCAATTTCTGAGAAATATCTTCCTTCATTAGCCTCTGAGAAAAGCAATCTCATTGAACCTGCATTCCACTTGATTTTCTGCTGCGGTTGTCTGTCTGTCGAAATCAATATCGATCGATGGCATGTTGCTGCTGTCGATCGATGTCAGTATGCCTGGCCCACTTGCATGTTGTCTTTGAACAATATCCAAATCTTTATGCATCTTATCCATGCGTGTAGTCAGACCGGTGAGGCACTTGTCTATAGGATAATAGACATCATCAAGCCTCCTATAGAAATCTTCTAATGACATCTCTTGAGCATTGTAGATCTCATTCACAAGATCGTCAATCTCTACTCTGCTATATGTTTCTTGCTTCTTCCTGAACATAGCGATCTTTGATGCATGTTCTATAGGGATGCTGATATACCTGATGTTGTTGAAGCAGTTGATGATGGTGCGGATTATAGTGAGTATGGAAAAGGTAAAGATGAGGATGAGGAAGAAGAAGATGATATGTGTTTTGAAGATTTTAAAGGGACATATGGTAGTGAAGGAAGAAGCTAAAATGCTAACAATATTTATGCCAACCAGAGTTTTGTTAGTAAGGATGCATTGGTTTCAAAGTTAAGGTTGACAGCAGTGAAGCGTAAGTTCACCTTCAGAATATACAAGTCAACGAGAACTGTACTTGTGTCACAATGTCGTATTAATGGTTGTGGATGGAAGATCAGAGCGAGAGTAAAACATGGGACAAAATTGTTTTGGGTAACCAAGTATGTGGAAACTCATACATGTTCTGTGACATATCGACTGGCTCAACGGAAGCATTGTACTCCTAAATATATTGGTAGGCTTTTCATAGATCGAGTTGGAATCATTGATGGGTTGAATTCGCAGCATAGCAAAGATGCAATGAAGAACATGTTTGGCATGAAACTTGATTACACCACTTCATTTAGAGCATTTTTATATGCGCAAGAATTGGTGAAAGGATCAGCAGAAGATGGGTATGAGCGTCTGCCTTCATATTTGGATCAAATATCGTTAGCAAATCCAGGTTCTATCACTGTTATAGAATTTGATTCTCTTAACATATTTAAGTATATATTTCTCTCTTTTGGAGCTTCTATTCAGGGTTTTCAGTATCAGAGAAGATTCATCGTGGTGGATGGGACTCACCTAAGTGGGAAGTATGGAGGTGTTATGTTAGTTGCAGCCGCACAAGATGGTAATTTCCAGATATTTTTATTGGCTTTTAGAATCGTAGATGCTGAAAATGACGATTCTTGGGAATGGTGTTTCAAAAAATTGGGGAGTTGTATGTCTGATCAGTATTCTGGTGATAGTCTCCAACCGGCACACGAGCATTAAAAATGCATGTGATAAGGTGTTTCCTTTGGCAATCCAAGGAATATGTTATTATAACCCACAACAGAAAATTATCCAAAAGTATAAAGGTAAGCATCCCTTGTACTTGGTCAAAGGTGCTGCTTATCTCATAAAGTTTATGATATTACCCGGTACATGGATGAGATACGGAGTGCAATGGAACTTGCAACGTATTTTGAGGATGCCGACGTGACCCTATGGTCAAGGGTTCATTGTAAAGGAGACTAGTACAACTTAAAAACAAGCAACATCGCTGAATCTATTAATTCCGCACTGAAGCGAGAAAGAGGATTTCCTATTCATTTCCTGTTGGAGTTCATAAGGGAGAAGCTAGGTGACACACTCCTCGGATGCTTCTCTGGAAAGTATGGGATAGATCCTTGCAAAAACGAATCAAAGACTCAAGTTTACCAAGGTTTGTGGATCAAATGGTGACACAAGAGGCTATGGAAAGGCTCCTTGATATTCCTAGGAACTAGATCGGATATGACACACCAAACTAGAACCCTTAGTCACCGGATATTACACACCAGAAATCTCTACTACTCGGCAATGCAAGGAGAAGAGAGAAGACGAAAGGTTTAGATGAAAAGATTGCTTGTCTACGAATAGGGTTTGAAAGAGTTTGAATAGAGAACAAAGTAACACGCTCCTTTGGTCTCAGAAATAACATAACATAAAAACTATAGCATAAAGACATAACATAAGATAAATAGAGAGAGTAGTCTTCTTAGGTTTGGACCGACATTAGCACCTAGGACATGTGTAAAGTAGCTTGTGGCCTCGTTAAAAACATTCCTCCATAAAACCTCTTTGGGAAAAAACGAGAGCAAGGAAAAGAGCACACACAAGTACTTTCCTAAGTACTAATTCAGCTTGATGTGGAGATAGCTTGAATGGTGATCAAGGTATCTCGGAACATCAAGCTTTTCCAAGACCTTCTTCTTGTTTCCACACTGATGTGATCATGGACCAGTTCAACAAGGAAGATGATGTATCCAGGAATGCACCCATGGACCAACCATCTGATGAAGATGCCTTAGCCATTCAAGAAGGTCCCATGACTCATTCTAGAACTAAGAAACTAAATGGAGCCATTGGAGGATTACTTAGATCCGTGTGGGAACAAGAAGAAGGTCTTGGACAAAGCTTGATGATCCGAGATACCTTGATAACCATTCAAGATATCTCCACATCAAGCTGGTTTGGTACTTTGGCAAAGTACTTATGTGTGTTCTTTTCTTTGCTCTCGGTTTTGTCCCAAGTGGTTTTACAGAGGAATGTATTTAACGAAGCCACAAGCTCCTTTATCACATCACCTAGCTGCTAATCTCAGTCCAAGACTAAAGACGACTCTATCTATTTATCTTATGTTATGTTTTAAACTATAGTTTTTATGTTATGTTATTTCTCAAGACCAGAGGAGTGTGTTCCTTTGTTCTCTATATGAAATCGTCTAAACCCTACATCTATGCAAGCAATCTTTTTCCTAAAACTCTTCATTCTCTTGACTGCTTTGAGGAGTTGTCTTGTGTTCTTGTTGGTTTGTAATATCCGACAATCAAAACGGTGTCTATCTCAGTGTGTGATATCCAATCTAGCCATCTAGGAGTATCAAGAAGTCTATATGCAACCCCTTGTCTCACCAAACGATCCATCACCTGAGAGACTTGAGTATTTGACTCGTTTCATCAAGGATCTATCCCCCATCGACCAGAGTAGCATCCTAGGAACATATTATATGGTATCAGAGAATCTTTGGTTAAGGGAAATACTCGATTCATCTTTGTTTGGTTTTATCGGTTCATATCTTTTGGTTTTGATCGATCTTTGAGTTATGGTTAAAAATGATAGATCCGATTGTTTTGATCCTAAATCTGATTTTTGACTGTTCGTATCCATGTTTGAGATTGATCTGATTCAGTGTTTTGTTGTCGAAAACTGAAGAAATGTTTGTTGATTGTGTTTCTGATAAGCGATGTTTTCGGATTTCTTGTGGTTTGCGTTTCAAGTTTGATCGATCTGATATTTCCTTGTGTTTTGTTTGATCGACTGTTTTGATTGTGAATCTGTATCTATTGAATCAAACTTACCATTTTGATCTTGTTGTGGTTTTAGGGAAAAGGTAGACTTTCAATTCAAAAACCTTGTCGATCAAGTTGTTGTTACCGTTGGCTTATTTTGTTCTTGTCTTCTTTTGTGATTATCAGTTAACTCTTTCGAAATACTTACTGGAGGTTTTGTCTTTTGTATTCAGGATGCAATGGGCAACGAATCTGAAGAAGAAGCCGATCTTATGAGGAGAAACAAACTGCTGATGGAAGCCATGACCAACCAACTCAATCAAAATATGATATCAACTATGAGTAATTGATGAAAGCTAACATGAAGGAGTTGGGAGATGAGTTTAGACAAGTAATCAGACAAGAAACTGGTCAAGGCCATAGTAAGGAACCAAGGAGGGAAAGACCAAACCAAACTCGACAAGAACATGCTGGAACTGATGAGGGTGACAACTACTATGAGCAACATAGTTCTTCTTCTAGACAAGCCAAAGGAAGCAAAGGCGTGTACAGCGAGGTAGAGAAAACCATAGAGATGAGTTAGCTGGTCTAAAGCTAAAGATCCTTCCTTTCCATGGAAAAGATGACCCTGATGCTTACCTTGAATGGGTTAAGAAGATTGAGCTCGTCTTCAACTGTCAGCAGCACACCCAAGCCAACAAGATTCAGATTGCTGGCACTGATTTCTATGACTATGCTCTAAGTTTGTGGTATCAGTTGGTTACCAACAGAAGGCGTAATCATGAGTATCCGGTTGAGTCTTTGCAAGAGATGAAATCTATCATGAGCAAGAGGTTTGTTCCAAGCCACTACCACCGTGACCTCCAACAGAAACTAAGGAAGCTCACACAAGGCTCTCGAAGTGTAGAAGAATATTACCAAGAGATGGAGTTGTTAATATTGAGAGCTTGTATATCCGAAGATATGTAAGCTACTATGGCATGGTTTCTAGGAGGACTCAATCGAGAGATAGAAGATAGAGTGGAGATGCAAAATTATGTCTCCACTGTAATCGCCACTGTAACCTTGGTAAACCGGATTGGTAACCATGAATGCTCCCACAGTAACCATGAATGCTGGATTGGTAAACTTCATATCGCATATGGCTCCCACAGGAACCATGAATGCTCTCCCACGTAGTAGAGAAGAGTTCCAATCTATCCTGATGTCCATCACATGAAAGTCTGTTGGAACTAATGTATTGTTGATCTACACTGGAACATCTTTTACCATCCCTCCTAAGTTCACTCTTGAGCAGTCTACGAATGTAAAGGAATCATTGGAGGGTTCCACTTTCAGGTTCAGCTCCTCTGCCATTGACTTTGGCATAATGCTTACTGAAGATCCAGTGTCACAAAGGGCGTTGCGGTATTTTTTTTTCCTTTGATGAAGCATGGAACCACGAATTTTCCAGGATCACTTTTGTTCTTCATACACGTCCTCTGCTTCATCTTCTCTCTGAGGTGATTGAATATTATTTCTATATCATCGTCTGTCTCTCTTGTTTCCTTGAAAAACATCCATAATCTGTGAGTATAATAAGCCTCATCACAAGAAGTATGTGGAAGAATTTTAAAAACTCTTTTAGCAAAGCTATCTATCTCCTTTTCATTGGCTTCTCTTCATTGATGTTTTGGGATCTTTTGTCTCCTCTTTGAGTGTATCTCATCTTCTCTATCAGTATCCATAGCTTCAGATGTGTATGTATTCTATTCTGAAATTGTCACGGTTGGACGTACAAACAAGCTCACATTTAGGTTCGGTAGTCGAACTGGATTTCTCTCTTGTTGATCGATGCTAAGTGTGTGCTGTCGATCGAGTCTTCTGTCACTCTGTCGATCAATGTCACGGAAACAGTGTCGATCTATGTCAGTCGATTCACAAGAAGCCACTGAGTCTGTAGGTTTCACCGTCGATCGATTCTCACTGGCTGGCGTCGATCGATGCGTATTACAATTGCCGAGTGAAACCGAATTTTCCTCACGAAAATTGCTATCTTGGGGCTTCTCACTCTTGACTTCCTGCCAGAAATCATCATCAATCAATACATTGACGTGGTGTCTTTTCCCAGCCTCGATTTTCTCCTTGATCAAACTCTCATGCTTCTTAATGGTCTCACTTGTTTGCATCACTTGATTCTCCAATTTCTTCACATGAGTGCTGAGGTTTTCGAACTTGGTATTGAGGTTGAGGTACAGACCATCTATCTTCTCATTGAAATCCACAGTCATCTTCTATTGTCCCTCTAAAATCTGTCAATCGCTGTGAATTCTGATAAAAGTTACTCCTTTGACCATTACCATAGGAGTTCATGTTGAAGTCTAAATTATCTTGTCTCTGGAAACCATTTCCATCAATGTAGTTTACATCTTCTTCATCAAACTCATATTCTCCAGACTCAATTGCTTCCACGTCCGCAAAAGTAACTTGCTTCTTGAAATTTTTGGAACACTATCAAGTTTTGCCTTGACCTCTTCAATCTGCTCCTTGCTCACAGCTGGAGCTGATTTCCTTCTCTCGAAATTTGTGTTCTTGGTGCTACTGCTGGATGCCATATTTTCAATCAATCTTGTAGCTTCTTAGGGCTTCTGGTGCTGAAGTTTCCCTCACTTGTCTAAAGCCATCTGAAATTTTAATCCAACACCTCTGAAGAAATTACTAAGGAGCTGCACTTCGTTGAACCCATGATATGGACAATCTCTCTGGTATGACTTGAATTTGATCTACGAGTTTCTGAAAGATTCTGAATGTTCTTGTGAAAAAATAACAATATTGTTCCTCTAATCCTCTGCTGAAAGAAGAGGTTACGTCATCAAAGAAGAATTTCAGGGATCATGGTGGTAGTTGCTTAAGCCAATATGAAGCTTCTCCAGCCAGCGTTCGTTGAGCAGCTTGGGCGTTAGCTTCAGGTTAAGCTATTGTAGTGTCTGCTTCTGCTTCTGTATCAGGGATTACAACCCCATGATCGTCTATCTTTTGACCTGCTGAATTACCCAGATGACCGTTGAGGTCATGCAAGTCTCCATTCTTATTCTAAACCACAATTATAGGCGCCACCATATTAACTCATATGTTGTCGTCGATTGATACGGGTGAGATGATGTCGACCGATGATAGGTGATCAACGTTGTTCGATGCTAGAGTTCTGATGCCAGTCGATGTTGTCCGTAAAGAAGTTTCGGTCGACGCTGAATGTATGCCGTCGATCGATGCTTGTCGTCTTTCTTTGCGGATTGTACGTTCGATTTTATGTGGGTCTTAATACTTGTCCTTTATTGCTCCTGGTACTCTTTTGCATGCACCTGGAAGACAAAGGAAAAGAAAAACAGTAACTTGAAAGTAAAAGAAACCTTGACTAAACCCTAGAAATTAAATCTAATGGTGATCAATGTTCCCCAGCAACGGCGCCAAATTTGACATGGTGGTGTTTAATATTCTAGCAGGGCATAAATATCCTGAACAATTAACTATCAAATTAACCTTTAATCCTAACACACAAAACAATACTCTTGCCAAGAGAGATCATGTGTAGTACTTAGGGATCGAATCCACAAAGAACAATGGCACGCAATAGATTTCTGATTCCTAAGGTTAAGCTAGGTGATTATATATATATATATATATTGGTAATAAGTAATCATTATAAGGAAATGTTCCTTATTAGAGAGTGTTGTTGCAATATGGAAATATGCTAATAATGTAAATATACAAATATGCAAATAATATAAATATGGAAATATGCTACTAAATTAACTAGATGTAAATGTAAATATGCTAGATCTAGGGTTTCGGGCAAGTGGATTCTAGAGGATAGAAGCTAAGGGTATTAATCATAGAACTCAATATCTAATGTAAAAGAAGACCAGCTCTCGCTGCGAGTCTAATCTATTGACTAAGTCCACCAGTGTCTCAGCTCTCGCTTGTTGACATGGAATGACCGTCGATTGATGCAATGATCCTGCGCCGATTGATGGCAATGATCCTACGTCGATCGATGGTTTCTTGAGTCAACCTTTATGACCTAATTCGATAAGTTCACTAATTAAATAAATCAACTCTTGTTTGTTTCTAGAAACCTAGCTCAACATGATTAATTCTGGTAGTAGACGATGCTCTCTCTTGCGCCTAACTATCCTATGATCAGGGTTCTAGTTAGCTACTCTAGAACACAAACAATAAACACAATTCTATTGATAAATCTAATAATAACCCTAGCAGTTTTATTGTTTGGCTATCCATCAATATCATTAATAAACCCTAAATCTAGTTAGTAACTACTAAACATAATCAAAGTAAGAATAATGATCTGAATATATTGCATAGATAAAACACTGGCGTTCTAATACAAATCTCCCTAAGGAGTTATGAATCTTCTCCCTAAATAGAATACTAAAGAAACTAGCACCGTACGTATGCGTCTCTCTGCCTCTCTCATACATAAAGTATAAATATAAAACCTTAAAATCTAAGTCAAAACTTGTCCAGGGGTAAACTTGTAATCTTGTGTCTTGTCTCTAACTTGGGTTGAAATTAGCTGTGTGCGAATTTGTCATCGATTGATGTTAAGTGGTGAGCATCGATCGATCTTGGTCATGTAACATCGGTCAATGTCAAGATAGTGTCGTCGATCGATGGCAGTCATGTACTTCGACTCTCTCAATGATCAGCTACGGATTATTCCCCTTTAAATGCTGCAAAAACTCCAAGTATCTCCATATATCTCCCAAAACGTACATGGACCTGTAAAGATCTTAAAACATAGTCTATACACACATAGTATACTCTAAATAGAGTCCATAACAGACCTAAAATTGGTAATAAATAGGCTATGTCTGTAATAACCCACACAAGCAGATATTATTTTGGTAG